>BPLR01020944.1:0-53173 GCA_021605095.1 Caerostris extrusa
CCCCATTGAAGTGTAAATCGTCGCTTTTTAGAACCGGCCCCTTGCCTTGTAAGGTTGACAAGAATTTATACGTTTTCATACTATCCTCTTTATAATTGATGTTAGAAATAAAAATCATCAAAACATTTCCCTTTAGCTTAAAACAGCTTTGAATAAAGCCACTCCTGTTTTCTTCCAGAGTACCATATCACTTTGTTTTTTGATAATTCAGCTTCTTCTTAAATGATCACTGCTTAGCCTCTGATTCTTCATCCAGCTTTTCCGGACTAAAAACTTTGTAGGCTTTTACTCTTCCTCTCTGAATTGAGTTTTGCACATGCTAAGATAGATCTATTTATCTGTGAAACAATACGGCTAGATGTGAAGAAAAATCAAAGCTGTTCAAATGCAGTTTCTCTTCAGTTAACCTCGGAAAACGACCCAACCAGCTTTTAAAGTTCCAAGATTTATGTTGTGAGTAGTGTGGCTTCGTCTTTGTCCTTGAATAATAATTGAAGCACACCCAGTCCAAGATCCAGGGTCCCCAATGAATATTCGATTTGTAAAAGGACTCAAATCAGTAGTGAAACAGCAAATAAATCAGGTGTGCCGCCATTTCCATTGTAATGTATATAAGTTGCGGATCAGAGGCGTCGTGGGGCCAGATCAAGCAAACTAGAGCTTCTATAAAAAGGTCCCCGATCTCCTTCCCTATATCTGTATCGCTAGCCCTAACGTGGAATGAGCATTCATATCACCAATGAAGTCTTATTATCGATGGATAAAGCGAAGACAGGTTTAGGGTCGGTTCCTCGGGGAAAAATTTCGTAAAGCTCCTGCGACAACTTCTTTCCATACTTAATTTAATGATTTCACTTTTATCTTCAGTTTCTCCCATTTCTTTACATATCAATAACAATGATTAATTGAATTAATTATTTTTTGTATCCTGTTACATAATTATTTTGATTATATAATAGGTACGATCAAAAATAAATATTAATTAGTACATCTCCTTTTCACTGGATGAAACTGATGATCCGAGACTTCGGAAACACTTCCATCTGAATCTACTGGAAGGCAAAATCATCTAAAACCTGGTTTAACTTTTATTCTAAAAACATCCCTGATCCAGCCCAGGTTTAAAGCTGTTGCCCTTTCAAACTCCTGACGTTGACCATGATTGTATGGCCAATCATCTTTCGTATGAAAATATTTGCAAGCCCAAAATGCATGCTCTTCAGTCTTGGAGAGGACATGGATTCATCTCACCTTCCTGTCTGCCCTGCACTTGTTTTCTCACTGTGTAGGATCGTTATTGGGAGGCTAGGGCCCTATGGGCTGCAAACATGTCAATGGGATTTTGCTCTCGTTGTTGTTTTCTATGTTCCTTGTGTTATTTTTTTCTTTTATTACTTATTGTAGCCCTGCAACAGCTAAAATTAAAAAAAAAAAATAATATGTACTGAAAAAAATAATAAGGAATTTTTAGCCTCAAATTCCACGGAAGTAGGAATAATAGGTTGCATATTTTTAAAAAGTTTATTCCAGTTATGAATGAAACATAATTGCGTATTCAGAATACTTCCTTATAGATATGGAAATATAAAAATTGATTTGCGGTATAAAATTTATGATAGTTAGAAAAGTGACGGTCAAATTGTTTTGATTTCAAATTTTGCACAGCATTTTTTTTTTGTAAAATGATAGTGGTTATTTTTTGTAGTACGTGAAATTAAAAAGTTCATACTGTTATAAAGTGATTAGTTTTATTTAATTTATTTACATACCTTAATCTAAATCAAAATGCTAGTGTCTAACGTTTTCATTGAATTTGCTTTGAGGAATTTGCTATCCCTTTTAGTGTCCAATAATATTTGATATTTGGATTCCATTTCGATAACTTTTCATTGCTCATATAATTTGAAGTGGGGCCGAATGGTCGAGCGGCTAGCGCTCGGCGCGCCTTCGGTACACACATGTTTCTGGGTTCGATTCCTGGCAGCGCCATATGGATGTGTGTAGTGGTTCGAATCCACTTTAAACTCGTAGGCCCCGGCCTAATAGGATCAAACAGAGCATTATGGGCATTCAGTTACCCACGTCCGTGGCTTATCTTCAAATTACATGCGCCCTGGGTAATGCAAAGTGAATAAACGTCTGCAGCGCTTGCCTTAAGGCATCCAAGCACCGTTGCTATGTTTGCCAGCTGCATTGAAAGAAAAATAATTTCAGCGGAATCCCCACTATGTTCGTTATTCATGGAGCCAAGACTTTCAAAAAGTAGATCAAGCGTGAATATAGAAATGTATTTTTAATGACATATTACAATCCAGAACTTTATAATTTTGAAGTTCTGAAACTAGTTATTCATAGTTCTCAGATTTTCATTGCCAAGAAATTCAGTTAAAAGATTTTTAAAAAGATTTCCATACTGCATTTTCAAACACGTTCAAACTTTCTTAAAATTATAGACCTTCATAAGCTCTTTATTTGTCGGCCTTGCACATAAATTTTAAACCATTGGTCAGGGAATTCTAATTGGGATTAATGGCTTTTTTAGATATTTCAGATTCGGATTAAAACAATGGAGATTATAGAAGTAATCGCAATATTTAATGCTTTGAGAAATTATTGAGAACGACTAAAATATTTATTTATTAAACTTATTTTATTCGATGAATATTTTTTGTCGAAATGGAAGAAAAAAATGAAATAATGATTCTTTTTAAAAACAAGTAATAAAAAAAATTATTTTTAAGTCTATTCCTACTTTTTTCACTATATTTGCAGAAATTTACTTTTATAAATAAAGTTAAAATTTTCCTCTAACATCTGGCGCCATCTATTGTAGATACATACAACTTTTAAATCTAAAAAAGAAAACTAAAATTAATTAGTTAAATTTAATGAATGATTTAATATGTGAAAAAACTGTATTAGCATCAAATGCCATCCACTACAAGTTTCAAAAAAATTTATTTGAACTTGAGGGTGAATAAGAAGTATTTTATGAACGATTGAAAATTTGAACAAGGTATATATAGGGAGAGTGTGAGCTAACAGAAGGAATTGAATAAGTGTAAGCTTTTATATAAAATTGAAAATCTCTAATAGTATATATGTAGTGTTTGTGAGTGTGTAAATAAAGCTATGAGTTTCCAACCTGCGCCTCAAGTATCTCAACCCAACCACACTCATTTGCAATCTGGTTGCACACTATAAACTTTATTATTCAAATTTCCATAAATAGCGTATTTATAAATAGAAAATGTAATTTGGAACGAAAAAAATGATAATAATAATTTTCTTATCAACTGTGTAAATTAATATTAACTTAAAAATAAACGCTATTTCCTGGTAGAACTGGATAAAATAGTAGAATGGTCGTTTTTAAATGTTTCATCAATATTTTCTTTTACTTTCATCAATTTTAAACCTGTTCTATATCATTCTCAGCATCATTTTTCTATTAAATTGGTTTTCAACCTCATGTTCCACATATTGTGCAGTATACTTCTAATCAGTCCTTAGCAAGTAATTAATGTTATGAATTGTTAAATGACTTTCGAAAGCAACTAACATGTATTTTTGCCTTGCATGAGTGAATTTTCATCAGTCTTCAATGAGAGATGCTAATGCATTATCTCACAACTTTTATCGAATCTTCCTGTTTATAAATATAGTGATTGCAACACATGCAGCCAGCAAGAAATCAAATCATTCATTCATGTGCTAGTTTGCTAGCTTTATCATTGTGTCACTAATGGAATTTACATATTTACATATTTAATCAATTAAAATTTTTAACTGTTTTTTAAATTCTCACGATACATCAGTTGACGTCAAAAACAAAACAAATAAAATCACAGCTAAATTAATTTCAAAAGCGGGGGGAAAGGAATTTGCTACAAAAGTTGATTTATTTCCAAATGACGTTTTGTTCAATTTGTCCAGTTTAACCCATAGAATTTTAATATTATTCTCACTCTATGGTTTGACCTTTCTGATGCTCTATGGTTTGCCCTTTCTAAGAGCTAATGTATTCTCTTACAATCTTTATTGCATCTTCTTGTTTATATATGTAGTGATTGCAACACATGCAGCCAGCAAGAAATCAAATCAAATCATTCATTTATATACCTGTTTGCTGGCTTTATCATCGGGTCACTATTGAAGTATACATATTTAATCAATTAAAATGTTTTAATTGTTTTAAAATTCTGCTACATCATTTTATTTAATAAAATAAAATAAGTGTCAAAAGTTGCTTTATTTCCAAAATGACATTTTTGTTCAGAAGTTTGACCCCTAGAATATTAATATTATTCTCACTATGGTTTTACCGTTTTAATACTCTATGGTTTTGTCCTTTCTAAGCTAATTTCATTCACTAACTCTTTATCGAATCTTTTTGTTTATAAATGTAGTGATTGCAACATATGCAACCAGCAAGAATCAAATCATTCATTCATATCTAGTTTGGTAGCTTTATCATTTGTTCACTAATAGAGAATTCATATTTAATAAATTAAAATTTTTAAACTGTTTCCAAAATTCTCACGATACATCAATTAAATATCAAAACAAACAAAACAAAAGCTAAATTAATTTCAAAAAATGATTGATTTTTTGTTCAAATGACGTTTTGTTCGGATTGGCCAGTTTGACCCCTAGAATATTAATATTATTCTCACTCTATGTTTTTACCGTTTTAATACTCTATGGTTTGTCCTTTCTAAGCTAATGCATTCATTCACTAACTTTTTATCGAATCTTTTTGTTTATAAATGTAGTGATTGCAACATATGCAACCAGCAAGAATCAAATCATTCATTCATATCCTAGTTTGGTAGCTTTATCATTTGTTCACTAATAGAGAATTCATATTTAATAAATTAAAATTTTAAAATGTTTCCAAAATGATACATCAATTAAATATCAAAATAAAAACAAAACAAAAAGCTAAATTAATTTCCAAAAAGGGGTGGGCGATTGATTTCGAAAGTTGATTTATTTCCAAATGACGTTTTGTTCGGATTGGCCAGTTTGACCCATATAATATTAATATTATTCTATGGTTTGACCTTTTGGTGGAACGATATGGGTTTCATTTTTGGCGAAACAGTTACGAAGAATCAATACAGTGTCAGCTGGCGCATTCAGTGTTTTCGGTACCAATGGAGATTTGACGCGTTTGAGGCCCAAAATGGAATTGACCGAATCCTTTTAAAATTCCAACATTATCAGAAAGATCTCTAATTGTAAATCGACGGTTTGCAAGCACCAAATCTTTAATTTTTTGGACGTGAGCTTCGTCGGTTGAGGTTGAAGGTAGACCAGAGGGGCTCATCGTCTTCAACGCGTTCTCTGCCTCTTTTGAATTGTTTATACCACTTCTAAGCATTTCTTTCCGATATAGGAATGCTCACCTAATGCCTTCTGCAACATTCCATACGTTTCTGAAAACAAAATTGAATGCAAGTTCTTTGCTCAATTAATTCAGACATTTGAAAAATCGCCGGAATCAGTTTTAGCGTCTCACAAAGCTAAGCGTAACTCACACTAATGAATATTTTGACGTCACATTTCACACAAACGTCAAGGACAGTGCCAGCAACCTAAAAAAGAAAAAAAAAGTGAAATTTCATAAGCGCCAGGAATTTTAAATTTAAAGTTGGTCTTACTTTTTGGGCACAGTAGTATGCAGCCAAGAATAATCAAATCATTCATTCATATGCTAGTTGGAGTATAATGGAGCATAATTTTTAATTAATTGAAATTTTTAATTTTCTTAAAATTCTCACGAGACTGTTGTCAAAACAAAAAAAACAAAAACAAAGCTAAATTAATTTCCAAAAAAAGGGGGAGAATTGACTCCAAAAGTTGATTTATTTCCAAATGATGTTTTGCTCAGATTCACCAGTTTGACCCATTGAATATTAATATTATTCTGACTCTATGGTTTGACCTTTCGGCCAAAGAATCGTCTCTAATGACCCACTCCCACTTGACTGTTTGCGAAACAAACTGAAGAGAACTGGGTCCTTTTCATTAAAGTATTAACCCAAGTCGGTGCGGAAATGCTCGGATTCGATTCATCGGATGCGGTCATTGTTTACACGAGTCCCTAATCTCTTTCTCTTTAAAAACGCATTACTTAGCCAACGCATCACTCGCAGACTTTTCAAAACGCTGCTCTAGAAAGGAGTATGCAAAGCGTTAAAATGTTGTTTTAAAAGGTCATTCGGAAATCGATTTCAAAAGCTGTTCAATTATTGTAATGCATTGATGAACTTTAATTGAGACAGGCTAAAACAAATTATAGTGAACTATTTTATGTAGGAATTCGTAATTAATTATAGGGGTAAAGAAAGAGTGGTCTGAAAATATTTAGATGATTTCAATAAAGATTTTGAATGTTTTCGTACTTTTAACTTCAATGAGGGGCCTGACTGGCCGAGCGGTGCCATGGATATTTGTAGAGGTTCGAAATCCACTTTAAATCGTAGGTCCCTTTCTAAGATGGTCGTAGAGGGTTGCGGGGTAGTGTTACTCCACGTCCGTAGCTTACCTTCAAGCTACATGCACCTCTTGGGTAGTGCTAAGGAAGTAACGTCAGTGCACTGCTTGCCTTAAGGCATCCAAGACGTCGATGTCTAAGTGTTTGCCAGCTGCATTAGAACAAAAAAGAAACTTCAATGAATATGCAGATACTCTCATAATAGGAACTCTTGCAAAACTGTTTTGTTGGTAATTAATTCTATAATGTTATTCTTCCGGGCCTGAATGGTAGAGTGGCTAGCACTCTAACGCTCGACACCACAGGTTTTGAGTTCGAGTCCCGGTGGTGCCATGGATGCCTTTGTAGTTCGGAATCCACTTTAAATCGTAAGTCCCGGTCTAAGATGATCGTAGAGCGTTGCTGGGGTAGTGTTACTCCACGTCCGTAGCTTATCTTACGGCACGCACCTCCTAGGTAGTGCTAAGTGAGTCACGTCGGTGCAGTGCCAATATATCAGAAAGGCAATTAGATCGTCATACTACTGTGTCCAAAAAGTAAGACCAATTTTAAATTTAAAACTCCCGGGGTTTATGGAATTTCAATTTTTTTTTTTCTTGTTTAGGTTGCTGGCACTGTCCTTGACATCTGTGGGAAATTTGGCGTCAAAATATTCATTAGTGTTTGAGTTACGCTTGGCTTTGTGAGATGCTAAAACTGATTCCGACGATTTTTGAAATGTCAGAATTAATTGAGCAAGGAACTTGAATTTAGTTTTGTTTGCGGAAACATATAGAATGTTGCAGAAAGCATTTGTTGAGCATTCCTATATCGCAAAGAAATGTTTAGAAGTTGTATAAACAGTTCAAAGGAGGCAGAGAACGCGCTGAAGACGAGGAGCCCTCTGGTCGACCCTCAACCTCAACCGACGAAGCTCACGTCCGAAAAATGAAAGATTTGGTGCTTGCAAATCGTCTATTTACAATTAGAGACCTTGCTAATGATGTTGGAATTTCAAAAGGATCGGTCAATTCCATTTTGGGCCTCAAACGCGTCAAAACTCGTTTGATACCGAAAACACTGAATGCATCAGCTCACACTGCATTGATTCTTCGTGACTTTTTCGCCAAAAATGAAGCCCATATCGTTCCACAAACACCGTATTCACACTGTACGACTTCGGGCTATAACTCAAAAAAGACCACTCTGAGGACACCGTTTTGAGTCGATTGAAGAAATTCAACGTAAATCGCTGCTCGCTTTGAAGGCCCTCCCTGCCGATGACTTTTGAGCATGCATTGATTATTGGAAAAAAAAGTTCTCATAATTGCATTGTGTCCAGAGGGATTACTTTGAAGGCGATAAAATAAATTTGGAAGAATATATAAAGAGTTTTGAAAAAAAAATTGGTCTTAACTTTTGGGCACAGTATTAGATATGCAGAAGATTCCAAGAAACACATGAAGTCCGAGGTCAGAACACATGCCAATATCATCAGCATAGAAAAAAATAATTATCTTTACATTTGAATAAAGTTTGAAGCAATTTTAATAAATTACTTTATACTGTTAGTGAATAGAAAATAAATTATAACAATTGAATATAATTTATTTTCTGTGATAAAGTTTTTATAATTTTGCATAATCTATTTTTTACAAATAAAATATAAGAAATAATTCTTTACGCGCAATTTCCATTGGAGATGAAAACTTCAATATTAGTTTCGTTAAAAAAAAGCCGATAAAACAGAACAATTGAATATAAACGAAGGACAAAGTTATCCATGATTTTGATACTGTATAACTTAGATACAACGATGAAACGATAAGATTATTTCTGTTCTTTTTATTGAGAGACAGAAATAATCTTGAAATGAAGTTCGTACTTTTTTCAATTGTACTTACAAATATATAATAAGAATGAAGTGGTAACTTGCAATTACATGTGCAATATACACTCACTGTCATTAAAAAAATAGTTCAAAAAGGTGGATCTCCCAAAACTGAAATTTTACCTTCGTGTTTTAACATTTGTGTAAATAAGTATCAGCAAAAGGAATTCAAAATGATAATTTATTGCATTAAACCCATCAAGACATATAGAATCTAGCACTTCATCAGTCAAACTTGAATGCCCAATGTAATATGATCAGTATTGGGGGAATAAAGGTTTTCTAGAATATCCTGTGATATCTCATTCTGCAATAACTGTAATTATGCCTCTATCTCGACAAAACTTCTATTTGTACTCACCTGTTGATCCAGATTATCCTACAAATATTCAAACATGGAAATTTTCTGCCCAAGGACAATCTATGCAACCCTTGGCGGACAATAGCAATTGATTTGTCGTTCTACGCTTATTTTGTGTACACTTTAGGCTAATTAGACCGGAACCTACAGTTTAACAAACTACAGTTAATCCAAACCACTCACAAACAGCGCCAAGATTCGAAATGTGCCTGTGGTACCAAAGGGCTAGAGCGCTAGCTAATTGGCCATTAGGGCTCATAGTGGAACCCAACTCAACATGTTGCCTTGTAGGAAAATGCTCTCTTGAAGCTGTGTCGTAAGAGAATAAAGGATATCACAAACACATAGTCGTGATATTTGTGTAGTGATCCTGCCTTGGATTCTAATAGAAGTAATCGAATGTTCTATGCCAGGGGTCTCCAAACTACGGCCCGTGGGCCAAATTCGGCCCGCCAGTGTCATCAATAAGGCCGCGACAGCGAATAACTTATTGTTGCCGTAATAAGTTAGATAAAAAAACGCATAATGATACTAACTCGGTTTTATTGACTTGCTAGGTAAAGCTTAATGACAAGCATAATACGCAGAAAATTTATCTTAAGCATAACAACTAATAAATAATTGAATTGGATTGTGATTTTTCAGTGATAATAGTTTGTAGTTAGCATGCGTATGCTCGCTCAAAGCGCGTACTCAGCGACTAGTCTAGAAATGATAGATAATGGCAGAAAAATTAAAACGGTTTTGGCCCTTGGTACTTACTGGAGTAAACAGTATGGCCCTAAGGCTGGAAAGTTTGGAGACCCCCTGCTCTATGCAATTGCATCCTAAGCCATGATGCCAAGTGTAGGCATTGCGGCTGCAAACAGTGAGCAGCATGGATGCATTTTACAACGGAAACCTTGAAACAGGTACACCATTGTCATCAGACGAAAATTGAATTGTGATTTGTGACTGAAGACAATCTGTTTCCACTCGATCACAGTACGATCCAAACAAGTGACAAACCACTAGAATAGGAGGCGATGTGTGGTGATTTTTGGGGCAGCACACGTAACGGTTGCCATGATTTGTAATAAATGCCATCCAAGTGTCTCACAATCATACGGGCAGACGCAGATTGCACCTCTGTTCAATGTTGAACAGCGATACAATTGCTATGACAGGGGTCGGCAACCTTTTGAGTCGAAGAGCCAAAAATGGCAATTTACAAAATTTCAAAGTTTTAAAGAGCCCCAAAATTTTTTCTTGCCAACAATAAATAACAGGTGGGCTGAAAAGTTCGTAGGCTGACACATAGATGGCTCTACTAGTATTAAATCCATATGATTTTTAGTTAGCCCTAACCTTCAAAAGACACGTGTATAAATTTGATAGCTGTTGCGCTATTAGTATTTTTAATGAAGTTATAGCATTTTTAGTGTTCATCACGTGCAGTCTACTCGGCTGATTGTCGATTGGGCTCCGGTGTGAAATGATGGAGCCATGTTTCATCCATTGTCACATATCAACGCAAAAATTCGGGTTTTTAAGATTGTACAGCTCCAAACACTGCTTAGAATCATCAATTGGTTGTTGTTTTTGGTCGATTGTGATCTCAAGCGGCACCCACTTTGAACAGAGCTTTTACATATCCAAATATTCATTCACGATATGTCCAACACGTTCCTTTGATATCTTTAGGGTCTCAGCTATCTCAATCAACTTCACTTTACGGTTATCAGAAATTGTTTTGGCGACTTTTTGATGTTTTCGTCGGTAACAGCCTCTTTCGGGTGTCCACTGCGTGCATCGTCCTCGGTGCTCATTTCGCCTCGTTTAAATTTAAAAACCACTTCTCTACAGTTGATTTTTCTGGTGCAAAGTTCGAATAATGTTTATCAAGCCAAACCTTGGCTTCAATAGTATTTTTTCGCCAAAAAGCAATGCTTTATTAACACATGAAATTCCTTTTATCCATTTTTTCAAACTAACAAAAGTTGCTTCACTAAAAATGCTATAACTCACATACTAATAGTGCAACAGCTGTCAAATTTATACACTTGTCTTTTGAAGATTAAGGCTAACTAAAAATCATATGGATTTAATATTAGTAACGCCGGATTTAATAATACTAGCCACACCTGTTAGTACTCATAAATAAAGTTTTTTGTTAAAAAAAAAACTAATCTATTTATTCATAAGAAAACCTATCTATTTATTCATTATATCATTCTATTTATTCATTATTAGATAATTACTTATTATTTAAGTAAAAAATTAAAACAATTAAACATTTACTTACAACACTAACTTGTACTTTGATAACAAACAATTGAACAAACAAATTCAATGGGAGCGATGGCTTTGCATGGTTATTCAAGTAGAAAATTTAAACTATACTAAACGACGTAATTTGTACTTAAAAAAAAAAACCAATAACATACATTTGAGCAAACAATCCTAGAAGTTCTTCTTTTGGACCTTGGGAAGACATATACCTGACAAAAAGGTCAACTTTTGTGCCGTGTCTTTTATGTCGCAAGACTCATCTATAGCCAGTGATAAGGCAGAAGAAAGTTGTATATCTTCCATCTGCAAATATGCTATATTTGAAGATATTTTAGCTATTCTATCTTGTACTGTTTTAGCGGATAGTGGCAAATCTTTGATTTTTTCAAGATTTCTGGTTTGTTTTTGAAATCACGAAACAGTTCTTCAAATTCCTCGTTAATCGGGTCAGAACGATTTTAAAATGGTTTTTTTTTATAAAATAAATAATATTTACATATGGAACTAAAGAGCCGCATGCAGCTCGCGAGCCGCAAGTTGACGACCCCTGGCCTATGAGCATGCTTGTTGATTATGAGAGGTAGAGCTCCGTGTGAACAAATACTCATCCACTGGTACCAATAGATCCTTATAATGTTATCAGAACTAACAGGGCGGCAAGCAAATCGTCGAGTTTACTGGAAGCTTCTATCAGTTTAGGGATTCAACTCCTGCAACTGCTGATATTTGCTTCGACTATGGCGTAAGGATAAGGATGATAAAGAGTACATTAAGCTGCATACAGAATATACAGGGGAATTATTTTTCAATTCCTTCTATTAGCTCACACTCTCCCTATATATATATCTTGCTCAGATTTTCAATCGTTCATAAAATATTTTTTATTCATCCACTCGAGTTCAAATACATTTTTTTTTGAATTCGTAGTGGATGACACTGGACGTTAATACAGTTTTTTTCGAATATTAATTCATTCATTAAATTTAATTAATTAATTATAGTTTTTTTTTAGATTTAAGTTGCATATATCTACCAATAGATGGCGCCAGATAAACTTAAAAAAAAAAAAAAGAAAATTTTATATAAAGGACTTTCTGCAATAGAATGAGAAAAAGTAGGAACTGACTTAAATTTTTTTTTTTTATATTACTTGTTGGGCTAAGATGGATCAGACATGGCTTTATAAGATAATTTAATACTATAACTATTTTATAACCGTTAATGCTTTGCCTTTTTGGTTTTGATTACAGCGATATTATTTGAAAATAAGACAACGCATATAACATTCAGTTACAGGTCTTAAATATATAGCTCATATGGCTGATGGCCATATGACTTTAATATGGCCATCATGACTCATATGGCCCCTGATGACTTTGATATATATATCGACAGATAAAATTAGTAAAACAAATGTTTACCCTATCTTAAAAAGCTTTTTCTTTTATATGTGAATTATTTAAGAAGTTCATTAAAATATATAACAACCTTAATAATTTATTCTTATCATAATCATTGGCGCAACAGCTCCATGGTGGGCCAAGGCTGTCTGCCAGATTTCGAAACATGATATATCTTCTTTTACGGGGTAGGATTGTTAGCCCTACGCCCAACGCTCTACATTCATGTTAGACTGGGACCTGACAGTTTAAAATGGACTCCAAACCACTACAAACATCCAGGGCATCGCTGGGACTCGAACTCGAAACCCGTGGTACCGAGTGCTAGACACTCGGCCATTTAGGCTCCAATTTATCCTATATAATATCTTTAAAAGATTTATTATTCGTTTAAAAATAATACAGATCATTATTTTATTTTAAAAATAAGAAATTAAGAATTAAGAAAGCCATGTGTGATTCATTATTATTTTAAAAATAATAATGAATCAGACATGGCTTTATAAGATAATTAATACTATAATTATTTTATAACAGTTAATGCTTTGCTTTTTGGTTTAATAAGGCAATGGATATAACATTCTGTTATAGATCTTAAATATATAATTTATATGCTAACCCTGAATGACTTTATATATATATATATATATATATATATATATATGAGTGTATGTGTGTGTGCAGACATAAAATATTTCAGTTTTATTTATGTCTTGTCGCTAATTCATTTTCATGTGTTACAATCGCAGAAAGTTCTCATAAAAAATGAAGGATTAGCCGTTTCTTCATTGCACAAACCAAATATTTATTTTCCCCCAAAGTACATAAGAAAAAAACCACACCAGAAGAGCGTTTACTGTATCATTGCTATCTTAAGGAGTAATAAGAGCGTGGGATGTTATGCAGATGCATTGAAATCTAGCGTAATCTATGGGAAAGCAATAGGTCACATTTCACCCTTTGAGTCTATACTCACACTCATTTTTTACACTTGTTAAACAGAATAGTAAGATATCATAATATTAATCACAAAAAAGAACTTACAAATCGATTAATTAAAAACTGACTTATATAATACAAAATATCAAAAACGTGAAAAGATACACTTAATATAAAAACGCACTACAAACTTTAAATGAAAATTTAACGATTAAAGATCCCCAGGAGATTTTACAATTCTTCCTCTTTTAGTTTGAACATAATTTTCTGTTGAATCTGAATTCAAAGTGTCCAGTTCCGTTATATACAGTAATTGTACTGATCTTAAAATTTGTTGGTTGCTTGATATAGTTTAATGGCACAAGGGCTAGTGTAGTACAAGCTACGCTTAACGTGAGCTTATGAGCAGATGTATTGAACTCTAGCGTAATCTATTGGAAAGCAATAGGTCCCATTTCTCCGTTTTGAGTCTATTTACACACTCATTCCTAAAACTTGTTAAACATAATAGTAAGATACAATATTAATCATAAAAATGAACTTATAAATAGGTGAATTTAAAATTTACTTGTATGATACAGAATAACAGAAACATGAGAAGATATACGTAATACAAAAAAACCTACAAATTTTAAATGAAAAAATAACGATTGCAGACCAGGAGATTTGCAAATTTTTCCACTTTTGGTCTTAATGGAATTTTCTGTTCAGTAGGAATTCAAAGTGTCCAATTCGATTATATACAGTTATTGTACAGTAATTGTACTGATCTTAAAGTTTGTTGATTGGTTGATATAGTTTAATGGCACGAGGTCCAGTATTGTCCAAGCTACGCTAAACAAGTTTTAGAGCTTTGAGCGATGACTGGTTTTAAGAGAACAGTACTTTTAGTTTTTTTTTTTTATAAAAGATAGGCAAGATAGACTAAATTCCAGTAATAGATTTTTATTTGGATTTTCTGGTAATATAGGCGGCCTGATGGCCCATTGGCTAGTGCTCTGGCTATTAGTATCACATGCTTCAGGTTGGAATCTTGACGGTGGAATGTTGATTTGGATATATGTTGGTGATATATGTAAGCCAAAAGACAATTAATACTATAATGATCTTATAACAGTTGATGTTTTGCCTTTTCGTTTTAATTACAATGATCATTACTTGAAAATAAGACAATGATATATTGTCTTATTTTCATTAATATTAGATTTTAAACATATAGCTCATATGGTGACGCTGATATATATATATATATGAAGATAGATGTCTGATGTGTGCAGACATAAAAAATTCCGTCAGATGTTGCTTGCCACTAATTCATTTTTATCTGTTACAGTTGTAGTAAGCGATTTTTTTTTTTGTTCTAATAAAAGATGAAAGATTGGCCGTTTCTTCATTGCACAAAACAAATATTTATTTTCCCCCTTAAGTACATAAAAAAAAAACCACACCAGAAGAGTGTTTACTGCATCGTTGCTATGTTAAGGAGTAATAAGAGCGTGGAACTCTATGCAAGATGCGTTGAACTCTAGCGTAATCTTTAGGAAAGCAATAGGTCATATTCATCCCTTTTGAGTCTATATTCACACTCATTAAACACTTGTTAAACAGAATAGTAAGATAGAATATTAATCATAAAAATGAACTTTTAAATAGATAAAAGCTTACTTATATAATACAAAATATAAAAACATGAAAAGATGCACGTAATATAAATACACATTACAAATTTTAAATAAAAAAATAACGATTACAATTTCAATAAAAAACAAGTAATATATTTTTTTTTTGAAAGTCAATTCCTACTTTTAAGTTGAAATTTTCTTCTTACATCTGACGCCATCTATTGGTAGATACATACAACTTAAATCTAAAAAAACCTAAAATTAATTCATTAAATTTAATTACTGAATTAATATTTGAAAACTGTATTAACATCAAGTGTCGTCACTACAAGTTCAAAAAACTGTATTTGAACATGAGTGGATGAATAAAAAGTATTTTATGAAAGTTTGAAAATTTGAACAAGATATATATAGGGAGAGTGTGAGCTAATAGAAGGAATTGAATAATTTTATTTACGTTTGAATAAAATGTTGATTTTACAATTAATGTTATGTAAAATCTGTAAAGATACAAAAAAGATAAGTTTGCCCAAGGAAATTCTATAAAACCTATGTTGTTTTCTATAATATGATGATATTTTTTATACACATTACATACCTAAAATCTGTATTACTTCTGGTTCTGAAATGTTTAATGATAATGTTGGTAGTTAAAATGCCGGTATATCAGAAAATTTTGAAAATTTGAGCAAGATATATATAGGGGGAGTGTGAATTAATAGAAGGAATTGAAGAATAACGATACAAATTTTAAATAATGATAAAAATTTAAATAATAAAAAAAAAGATACAAATAACGATACAAATTTTAAATTAAAAAGAACGATAAAATACAATATTAATCATAAAAATGAATTTATAAATCAATAAATTGAAAAACTTACTTATATAATACAAAAAATATCAAAAGCATGAAAAGATACACATAATAAAAAACGTACTACACATTTTAAAAAAAATAGCGATTACAGATCATCGGAAGATTTTACAATTCTTCAACTTCTGCTTTTAACAGAATTTTCTGTCGAGTCGGAATTCAACGTGTCCAATTCCATTATATACAGTTATTGTACAGTAATTATACAGTACAGTAATTGTACTGATCATAAAGTTTTGTAGATTGGTTGACAGAGTTTAATGGCACAAGTGCCGGTGTTGTCCAAGCTACGCTAAACAAGTTTTAGCGTTTCAAGTAATGCATGGCCTTAAGAGAACAGTACTTTTAGTTATTTTAATAAAAGATAGGTAAGACTAAATTCCAGTAAGATTGTTTTTTATTTGGATCTTTTAGTAACACAGGTGGCCTGATGACCCATTGGCTAATACTCAGGCTATTAGTACTACATGCTTCAGTTCGAATCCTGGCGATGGTATGTATGTTGTGAGTGGTTCGGAATCGTTAAACTATAGGTTCCGGTCTAATTAGCCTAAAGATAATTAGCCATAAGACGATAATTAGCCGTAAGACAAATAATACTGTAATTATTTTATAACAGCTAATGTTTGTCCTTTTTTGTTTGATTACAGCGATAATTACTTAAAAATAAGACAATAGATGTAGCATTCTGGTACAGATCTTAAACATATAGATCATATGGTGACACTCATATATATATATATATATATATATGCTATATGTATATATATGTTTTAATTCCAGTAAGATCGTTTTTTATTTGGATCTTTTAGTAATACAGGCGGCCTGATGGCCAATTGACCAGTTCTCTGGCTATTATTACCACATGTTTTAAGTTCGAATCATGACTGTAGCATGGATATTGTTAGTGGTTCGGAATAGTTAAATTGTAGATTCCGGTCTAATTAGCCTGAAGATAATTAACCATACGACAATTAATACCAATGTTATTTTATAACAGTTAATGTTTGACTTTTTAGTTTTGATTACAGCTATAATTACTTGAAAATATGACAATGGATATAATATTCTGTTATAGATCATAAATATATAGCTCATATGCGGACGCTGATATATATATATATATATATATATATATATATATGTAGATAGATGTCTGTGTGTGCAGACATAAAAGATCCCCGTAATATGTTACTTGTCGCTAATTCATTTTTAGTTGTTAAAGTCGTAGAAAGTTGTAATAAAAGATGAAAGATTAGCCGTTTCTTCATTGCACAAAACAAATATTTATTTCCCCTTTAAGGGCATAAAAACAACATCAGAAGAGCGTTTACTGCATTACGTTGCTATCTTAAGGAGTAGTAAGAGCGCGGGAACTTATGCAGATGCATTGAACTCTAGCTTAATCTATGGGAAAGCAAAAGGTCACATTCATTTGAGTCTATATTCATACTCATTCCTTATACTTGTTAAACTGAAGATAGTAAAATACAAATTTAATCATAAAAATGAACTTATAAATTGATTAATTAAAAACGTACTAATATAATACAAAATATAAAAACATGAAAAAGATGCCCGTAATATAAATACACATTACCAATTTTAAATAAAAAAATAACGATTACAATTTTAATAAAAAACAAGTAATATAAAAATTTTTTATTTTAAAGTCAATTCTTACATTTTAAGTTGAAATTTTCCTCTTACATCTGGCACCATCTATTGGTAGATACATGCAACTTAAATCTAAAAAAAACCTAAAATTAATTAATTAAATTTAATTACTGAATCAATATTTGAAAAAAATTGCATTAACATTCAGTGTCATCCACTAAAAGTTCAAAAAAAATGTATTAGAACTTGAGTGGATGAATAAAATGTATTTTATTAACAATTGAAAATTTGAACAAGATATATATAGAGAGAGTATGAACCTATAGAAGGAATTGAAGAATAACGATGCAAAATAAAGATACAAATTTTAAATAACGATAAAAATTTTAAATAAAGAATAAAAAAACGATACAAATAACGATACAAATTTTAAATAAAAATAACGATAAGATACAATATTAATCATAAAAATGAATTTATAAATTGACTAATTAAAAACTTACTTATATAATACAAAAATATCAAAAACGTGAGAAGATATACGTGATATAAAAAAATACAAATTTTAAATGAAAAATAACGATTGCAGACCAGGAGATTTGACAATTCTTCCACTTTTGGTCTTAACAGAATTTTCTGTTGAGTCGGAATTCAAAGTGTTCAATTCGATTATACACAGTAATTATACAGTACAGTAATTCTACTGATCTTTAAGTTTGTTGATTGGTTGATATAATTTAATGGCACGTGTTCCAGTGTTGTTCAGGCTACACTAAACAAGTTTTCGTGTTTTGAGCGATGGCTGGACTTAAAAGACCAATACTTTTAGTTTTTATAAAACTAACTAACTAACCCCCGCCAGTAATTTTATTATTCGAACTGATTCTAATAAGATCGGCTCTTTTTATTCGGAACTTCTAGAAATACAGAGTCTACTATTAGAATAGTTAGATAGAATAAATATTAATCATAAAAATGTACACATAAATAAATTAATCAAAAACTTACTTATATAATACAAAATATCAAAACCATGAAAAGATACACTAAATATAAAAAGGATTGCGAATTTTAAATGAAAAATAACTATCACAGATCATCAATTGGTTTTACAATTCTTCAACTTCCAACAGAATTTTCTGTTGCGTCGGAATTCAAAGTGTCCAATTCCATTATACACTGAAGTGACAAAAGTCATGAGATAGCAATATGCAAATTTTCAGATGTCAGTAGCATCGCGTAGAACAGGTATAAATGCGCAGTGCTTTCGCAGAGCTTTCATTTCTGTTCAAGTTATTCATGTGAAGAGGTTTTGACGTGATGATGACCGTGCGACGGGAATTAACAGACTTTGAACGCGGAATGTTAGTTGGAGCTAGACGCATGGGTCATGCCATTTCGAAATCGTTAGGGAATTCAACATTCCCAGATCCACTGTATCAAGAGTGTGCCGAGAGTATGAAATTTCAGGCATACCATCCCACCATGGACAGCGCAGTGGTCGACCGCCTGCACTTAACGACCGAGACCGGCGACGTCTGCAAAGAGTCGTAAATTCTAACAGACAAGCCAACACTGCGTCAAATAACCGCAGAAATCAATGTGGGACGTACAAGGGACTTGTCTGTTAGAACTGCGGAGAAATTTGGCTTTCTTGGGCTATTCCAGCAGAAGACCGACTCGAGTACCTTTACTGACAGAACGACATCGCTTGCAACGACTCTCGTGGGCACGTGAGCATATCGGTTGGTCCTTAGATGAATGGAAAACCGTGGCCTGGTCCGATGAGTCACGATTTCAGTTGGTAAGAGCTGATGGTAGGGTTCGACGTGTGGCGCAGACCCCATGAAGCCATGGACCCAAACTGTCAGCAAGGCACTGTTCAAGCTGGTGGTGGCTCCGTAATGGTGTGGGCTGTTTTTTCATGGTATGGACTTGGTCCTCTGGTGCGACTGGATCGAACATTGACTGGAAATACTTATGTTCAGCTACTTGGAGATCACTAGCAGCCATTCATGGACTTCATGTACCCAAACAACGATGGGATTTTTATGGATGACAATGCGTCATGTCACCGGGCCACAACTGTTCGCGATTGGTTTGAAGAACATTCTGGGCAATTTCCAACGAATGATCTGGCCACCTAGATCGCCCGACATGAATCCCATCGAGCCTTTATGGGACATCATCGAGAGGTCTGTTCGTGCCCAAAATCCTGCACCATCAACGCTTTCACAATTATGGACGTCTATCGAGACAGCATGGCTCAATATTCCTGCAGAAGACTTCCAACGACTTGTTTGAGTCCATGCCACATCAGTTGCTGCACTTCGCCGGGCGAAAGGAGGGCCGACACGATATTAAGAGGTATCCCATGACTTTTGTCACTTCAGTGTATACAGTAATTGTACTGATCTTAAAGTTTGTTGGTTGCTTGATATAGTTTAATGACACAAGGGCTAGTGTAGTACAAGCTACGCTAAATGTGGAAGCTAATGCAGATGTATTGAACTCAGCGTAATCTATGGGAAAGCAATAGGCCACATTTCTCCCTTTTGAGTCAACTATATTCACACCTATTTCTTACACTTGTTAAACAGAAGATAGTAAGATACTAATTTAATCATAAAAATGCACTTAAATCGATTAATTAAAAACTTGCTTATATGATACAAAATAACAAAAACATGAAAAGATATATGTAATAAAAAAAAATACGAATTTTAAATGAAAAAATAACGATTGCAGACCAGGAGATTTTACAATTCTTCCACTTCTGATTCTAACATAATTTTCAGAGGAGTCAAAAATTCAAAGTGTCCAATTCGATTATATACAGTTATTGTACAATAATTATACATGTACAGTAATTGTACTGATCTTTTGTTGATTGGCTGATATAGTTTAATGGCACAAGGCCCATTGTGGTCCAAGCTACGCTAAGTAAGTTTTAGCTTTTCAAGCAATGGCTGGCCTGAAAAGAACAGTTCTTTTAGCTTTTATAAAAGCTAGGCTAACTTATTCCGATAATAATTTTAATATTCGCGATAGGTTTCAGTAAGATCGTTTTTTTTTTTTTTTATTTGGATCTTCTAGTAATACAGAGTCTCCTTCATAAATAAGTCTTATCCTAATTACAGATCCTAGGATAATTATGCCAGCAATTCGTGAAAGGACGTAGTTATTCAAAGCGAAATCTTATTTTTAAATGCTTTTGAATATATTTAGCACATTTACTAGGAAGCTATTTTCTATCTATATAACCAAGATCTATATACTAGACGTGCTAGTTTCATGTAGGAATATTTTAAAAATTAATGCAGAAACATCTTCAATAATAAAAAAGGAAACTTTTAAAAACGTTTCAGTACTTACGTATTAACGGTACCTTGGCGACAGACTTGGCGGCTTTTAAGTGTCGCCAATCTAACAGCTACATATTTGGCGGTTTTTGGCGTTTTCCAGTTATGAAAAAGTGGTAAATAAAGAAATAAAAGAACAAGAGAATAACTGGAGAAATACATATGAAATCCTGAATTACTTGAAAAAGCCTTTATAAAAAATGGCGCCACTTAAAAACCGCCAAATCTGTAGCTGCGTTTGGCACGTGTGCTCTTTATTGGCGCAACTGTCGCCAAGGTACCGTTAGTACATAAGTACCAACGTTTCTTTTATATTTATTTAAAATTATTATAATTTAATATTTTTTAAATTTTTTTTTTTTTTATTATAATTTGATTTATTTAAAATATTTCCCTTATATTTTTAAAAAAGAATATAATTAACTGAGGTTTTTTTTTATTTAAAATATTTGCCAACCTCAATAATTGATATATTTTAAAAAAGATTTATTTTAAAATCTTATATTTTTAAAAAGAATAGAGAGAAAATTAGTAAAAAACAAATGTTCATCCTAACGAAAAAAAAAACTTTTCTTTTATATAAGTTATTTATGATATTCTCTAAATATATGCCAACCTCAATAATTGATATTATATAATATAAATAACAGATTTATTTTAAATATTTCTCTTATATTTTTAAAAAGAATCGATAGAGAAAATAGTAAAAACAAATGTTCATCCTATCAAAAATTGAGGTTTTCTTTTTTATATATAAGTTATTTAAATATTCTCTAAATTTATTATTCATTTAAAAATATTTATTAAATAAATAAGTATTTTAAAAATAAAATACCATAACATAAATAAAAATTATGAATCAGACATGGCTTTATAAGACAATTAATACTATAATTATTTTATAACAGTTAATGTTTTGCCTTTTGGTTTTAATAAGACAATGGATATAACATTCTGTTATAGATCTTAAATATATAGTTTATATGGTGACTCTTATATACACTCATGTCCATAAATTAAGGATAATTCAGAATCCACAGAAATGAAGTCTAAAATAAAAATTTCACCTGTAGAATTATCACACACATCTTGAAGAAGAATATGCAAATTACAGGAAACCACCAGATGGCGCGGATAGTACGTCACAATGACGAGAGTGTAAGAGAGGGGTATATAAGGAATGGTGGTAAAGAAGTAAAATTGTTCACAAGCGCTTTAAAAGCCTTTCAGTGCAATAACCGCATACTTATGGCACAAAGGAAGTATTTGATGATTTTTTACGTGGTAGAATTATCGGATGGCTGGAATGTGGACGTACCCAGCTGGAAGTATCCGAGGAACTTGGAATCGCCTAGAGTGTCATCTCCAGGCTTTGGCAACGATTCCAAGATGATGGTAATGTGAGTAGATGTTACAGCACAGGTCGCCCCCGAGTTACAACGCCGAATGAGGACCGGTATTTAGCAGTTACTGCCAAAAGAAACAGATGTAGCACAGCATCAGACCTGTCTCGTCAGCTCTCTTCAGCTACCGGTACGACAGTTTCAAGGCAGACCGTGTACAGACGCTTAGGGCACATTGGTTTATATGCTCGTAGGCCTGTCAGATGTGTTCCACTTACAGCAACTCACTGTCACCTGCGATTAACCTGGAGTAGAGAGCACGTATTGTGGACACCGCAACAGTTGTCTTGTGTGATCTTTTCCGACTAGTCCAGGTTTAGTTTGCAGTCTGATTCTCGCCGGACTTTCATATGGAGAGCGCCAGGTACCCGTTACCACCAAGAGAACACCATTGAACGACACCGTTACGGTGGGCAGGATAGCTCGTTTGGGGAGGAATTATTCTTGGTTCCAGAACTGACCTGCATGTTCAGAGTGTAACGATGACAGGCCACATCTATCGGGATGTCATTCTGGAACAACATGTACGTTTGTTTCGGGGCGCCATGGGTGCTGAATTTCTGTTTATGGATGACAACGCCCGTCCTCAGCAAACATTGTAGACGAATGTCTTCAATTGGAGGATATCACCGGTATGGATTGGCCAGCATACTCACCGGACTTGAATCCAATAGAGCATGTGTGGGATATGCTTGGCCGACGAATTATGTCAACCGGAACTTCGGAGGGCATTGCTTGATGAGTGGTGTAATATTCCCCAAGATCAGATTGATAATTTGATACTCAGCATGCATAGGCGTTGTAAGGCCTGTATTGCATCGTCCGGGAGACATACTCCATATTAACCATCATACTAACCATGTTATACTGTTTTTTGTAAATAGGTTCTCTTTTGAAATTTGCTCCAGGAGTAAAAATCGCAATTTTTATTAATTATGTCAAACACATAGCATCTTTTTTTGCTCTTTACCTTTTGTTTAATAAATAGACTTTACAAATAAGTCAAATTTGTTTTGCTCCTGTCTCTTTTTTTGCCTGAACTTCATTATCCTTAATTTATGGACATGAGTGTATTATAGCATATGCGAGTCCGGTCTGCGGATTTACGGCCAACAGTAATTTCCTTGCAATTGAAAGACTTGAAAATAAAATTATCAGAATGATTGTGAGTGCACCATGGTACTTTCGCAATAAAGATATTAAACACTCTCTCTCAATGCCCTCATTCCGCGAATAAGTTGAAAAATTGCTTCTAAATTTTATGATTTTGTTAATTCCACTCCGTGCTTAATAATATGAACATTTATTATTAAGACATCTCGCTTCCTTCTAGTTGCAAAAGACCAAAGTTCACTCTCAACATTAATAAATAGCTGATTATGCAATTCTCTCCGTTTTAGATTTGTTCTCAGCCATAGTATGCTACGAACCTTTTTTTCGCTCTCCTCGGCCACGCTTTCGCCGTTCCAAGGTCACATTAGACTTCGCACCGATGTTTTTGTTTATACTCGCGTTTGCACTGTAGTTTGTTATTTTTATGCTTCTGCTTTGGTGCTCTGATTTTGTTAGGTTCTTTTTATTTATTTCTTTTAATATTTTTTTTTTTTTCTTTTATTTTCCTCTTGTTTTTTAATTCTGCTATTGAAATTGTTTTATTTAACTTTTTTGATTTAAACTGTAAGGACTTTAAATTGGTAATGGGCTTTGACCGACTGCCATTTTATCTCATCTTGCTATTTGAGGTTTGGTCGCTGCGCGACTAAGTCACTCCGTTCACGTGCTCCGATTCACAGCTCTATAAACTGCTTAAGTATGAAGAACTATATAGGACTTTCGACTGTTTTTAAGATGAAGAAATGTTTCTAAACCAAGTTCTAAAATTTCGAATACAACTGCTTCCCTAATTCTGTCTTCCTGCAGAATACTTGGTCACTTTACATTTTGTTGACTTATACCTTTGACACCGGCTCTGATGGCCGAATGACTAGCGCTCGGTATTACAGGTTTCGGGTTCGAACTTCGGCGATGCCATGGATGGTTATAGTGGTTCGGAATCCACTTTAAACTGTAGGTCCCGGTCTAATAGGATCGTAGAGCGTTGTCGGGGTAATGTTATTCCCGTCCGTAGCAAGTCTTCAAGCTACACGTGCCCTCTGAGTAGTGCTAAATGAGTAACATCGGTGCAGCCCTTGTTTATGACATAAAGATACTTCTTTCTTTTTCTTCTTTTTAAAGTCTTTGTATTGATAGCTGCATTAAAAAAATATTTGACATCTCACAAAATGTCTTACGCAGTTACGAATACTTTTCACTACCTCAAAACACAATATCTTTTTCTTATGTTCGTCATTAGCAGGTTTGGTTTGGTTTGTCACTCGATGGTCATCTTTTTCACACTTTGGGCTAAACAGACCGGGACCTACAGTTTATAGTGGATTCTGAACAACACAAACATCCATGCCATTGCCAGCATTCGAACCTGAAGCTTGGGATACCAAAGGCCTGTGAGCTAGCCGCTTGGCCATCAGACCTCCCTTCATTAACAGTGCTGTATGAGCGCGTAGTTGTTACTCGCACTTGTACATGATTACAATTTAACAATTAAATGCTCTGTCGGGAGGATGATAAGATATTAAAAATCATTTGTGCTATGGCGATAAACAAGTTTGGTCTTGCACTGATAAATCAACGAGAATCGATACAAGCCTTAAATGTTTTGGAACTACTTGTAATACCAATTGTTACAAAATATTTTATTATGTATACCTACAAAAGTTTTACGTAATTCTGAATTAATCATATCCTTTGTTCACCTTGATACAACCAATTCGACTCCTCCCACTATCATCGTTGTAATAACTGCTCAACAAAGCAACATTTAGAAACAATATTGGCAGCAGTAAGTGGCCCTGGAATACGATACTACTGTGTGGAAAAAGTAACTGAGATTTCTCGAACATGATTTTGGACAGATGTTGAACGAGTTTGAACAATTTTAAGGCCGACGTATCCAGCATAAAATAGTATTGGAGTAAATTCATCAATAAGTACTGATTTGGTAAAATTTAGACAGCCAAAAATTTAAGGAAAGAATCTAGAACTTTTACAGCACGCAAAAAGCTCAAGGCAGGGAATCGTTAATAGGTTTCAATGGTGGTACTTTACCTCTCGCGAACATTATGTGCTTACTCTTAAGAAAATATATGTGCAGTACGAGGCCCCTGGCATCAGTGAAAACACGAAAATCTTCAGATTTATTTTTTGTCAAAGTAGAATTTTGTATGCTCTTTTTGTCTCTTTTAAAAGTAAATGTAGTTCCTTATTTTTCGAATTAAATATCTTGATTAAGTTATTCATAAATCTCTTCCTAATTAAGTTTAAAATTCCAAGTTTCTTGCAAGATGATTTTTGATATCAAGTCCTTCAGTTTGATGGAATCATATAACCTATTTCATCATATACTTCACACTATTGCTAAGGTAATAGCTAAGATTAAATAGTCGGTAATAAATAAGAACTCTTACTTTATTATTAATGTTTTTCGATTAGTCCTCTGGTTTACTTTTACATCAGGGGTCTCCAAACTACGGCCCGCCAGTGTCATCAATCCGGCCCGCGACAGCGAATAACTTATTGTTGCTGTAATAAGTTGGATAAAAAAAAAAAAACACAGAATGATAATAACTCGGTTTTATTGACTTGCTAGGTAAAGCTTAATGACAAGCATAACACGCGGAAAATTTAACTTAAGCATAACAACTAACAAATAATTGAAATGAATCCCACTAACATTATAAACTAGTGAACATCTCGCGGTTACGTTCGGTAGTTATGTTGGGGTAAAGAGTGTCGCATATGTATGTATATCGATGTTTGGAATGTATATATCCTGAATCGAACATATGATTTTTATCCAGAAGATCCCTCAGGAACGGAAACGCTAAATTAATGCGAATGAAACCGCAGGGTATCCACTTGTAAAAAAATACTAATGAGATTTGTGTAGTTGTGATTTTTCACTGACAATAGTTTGTAGTTAGCAAGTATATGCTTGCTCAGAGCGCGTACTCGGCGACTAGTCTAAAAATTATAAACAATGGCAGAAAAATTAAAACGGTTTTGGCCCTTGGTACTTACTGGAGTAAACAGTATGGCCTTAAGGCTGGAAAGTTTGGAGACCCCTGCTTTACATGATAGTGCCTTCTTATTCGTATCCCATACAAGATCTAAAACTAATACATTTTTCTCTTAGAGAGGACGGAGATTTTTTCTATAACTCTGATAAACACATCAGACTGCCGTTATCTTAAATTAATATAACCAAAAGACATTATTACTTGGGGCTGTAGAATAAACCTGCCTGCATCATCTACATCAATTGGATTACTGACGTAATTATTCATGTAAAAGGATTTCTCTAAAATTTTTTTGTTACACGTGCATTTTCAAGAAATCTACTTAGTTGATACTGTAAAGTTGCGGCTAATAAAAAAAGAAGTAGAAGTAATACCAACAAACTACTCTTCGATGTCACTGTATTTTACTATTGTTATGCCAACGCGACACTTAAAAAATCGATTTAGTAAAGACAACATGATTTCTGTAAAGATTGGGTCTGTTGCTAAGCAATCATTCAATGATGTAGCTACTGGTCTGCGCGGTTAATAACGTACTTATCCTTTTTAATAACTATGATGAAACTTCAACTATCTTGTGGGACAACCAAGTATTTAAAACATTATTATAATTCTCATTCATTACTGATTATATTAATTTTCTTGTATTTTGGAAACACTTTTGAGTTAATTTACGATTATCAGGTAAAAAAAGAATTATTTAATATCCATGGCAGTGCTGTTTTGTACCTCCCTTCTAAATCAAAGCAAAGATTTAAAATTATTTTCTTGTGTTTTTCTCAATTTTATTATATTTTCTTATACATCAATTTGCAAAAATCAGAAATGTAGCGGTCTTTCATGAGTATTAACGTAATCGAAATCGAATTGATGCCGATTTACTGTGGCGAGTGCCAATTTTTTTAAATATCCAACCCAATAAGTTCTTTTCAGGATTTCAGGATTTTGATAGTATCGTTAAAGTGTTGAATGAATAAAGTTAAAGCATGAATGAACAATTAACTAGATTAACTTCATTAGGAACTTTACAAAAATTTCTTCTTAAATCAGTTATATAAGTATCATTAATTTTATATTTTTAGCCATGAGCAGAAGTGGGATAAATTGATAAATCTAATAAAAAAAAATAAATTAAATAAAATCTATAAAATAAATAAATTGATTAAGTGGCTAAATAACTTGTGATTTATTTTCTTCAAATTTATATTTACAATTATTATCAAAACAATAATATTTGAGCAGAATTTGAATATATCATTTCTTTAGTCTCTATTCCACGCAAAAGAGACTATTTAAGTGGTAACTTCATTTAAAAATTTAAAGTTTATAAACTCAGCAACACCATAACTACATAACTCTTCATGCTGCCTGTATTATTAATTTCACGTTCTTATAAATTCCTATTACCTTTACGTAGTTTTACAATCAAAGCCATACATCTGAGAGTTTTGTATAATTATCTAAACTTATTTTTCTTTAAAGGCGAATCTGGACACAAAATAAAATACTGACTTTTGCAAATTAGATCAATGCTGATATTTGCATTGATCTTATCTATCACCTTACTTTAAGCAAACAAAATACGTTTTGATTTTTTGTCAATAACACTTTTTAAGACATAAGTTCATAGTTAAAATTTCCTTATCTCTCTGATACGTGTACTTTCCCATAAAAATTTATAAATTAAATTTTTAGTTATGAAATTTCTCAACGTTAACATAACTTCTTAGTAGTTGTTATTATTTTTGATGCAGATGTAGTAAAATTTTTATTTTCGTTATTTCGTGCGTAAGATTTCTTTTTATTGACTCTATCGAGTACAAAAGTACTTCCTAGTAGATTGTTTTAGATTTAGATATTTATAGATAGATTATTTTTCACAATTTTTTAAAGTATTTTCATCGGTTCTTGAACTGAGGTTTCTTTGCCGAAATATTAACTAAATTTAGGAATAAAGCTGATTCAAAAGAGGAATGAAGTCAACTCTGTTTTTTTCACTAGTAACTAATTAAATCCATTTTACACCGTATGTCCCGGTCTAATATGGTTGCAGAGACCGGGCGTAGGGTCGACAACCCTATCCCGTCATAAAAACATCTCCTGTCTCGAAATCTGCCAATAGGCAGATGGCCTTGGCCCACCATCATAATCATGGGGTTGTTTGCCAATGATGATGATAAAGAATAACTAATTAAAATAGGCCTGGTTTATAAATTTTTGTTAACATTATATTGGATAAACTTTTTTCCCAAAGCGTTGTCGAAGATGATCCAAGGATTTCGTATAATTAGCTGCGGTGGCAAGACAGATCCTGACAATTTCTAAGTTTCGTATTTGGTATCTTTGATAATAGAGGCATTGAAACTTTTCAATATCTAGATTAATCTTCGCAGACTATGACCAAAAATTTAGCCTTTCGCATAGACCACCATTTAGTTTTCTTATTTTCATTTCTTACAGCTTGAATTTCTACTGTTTGAATTTCTTACGTTGGCAAAATTTTGAAAATTACCCTTGCATTGTTAAGTGAAGTTTTTAGTTCTTTTACTTTTTGTTTAAATATCATTAACTTATTGTGATATTGCATTGTATTCCGCATCATAATCCTTTTTATGTACCTTGTAGAATTCGTAAAGATATGTTATTATAGTTTCGTAATTATTTCACTTTGTATTGAAGTTGTTTCAAAGCAATTTGTATATTCTTAGTATCTACTGTGATATCTTTAATCAGAATTTCTAAACAAAGTAAAGTTTTTGTGGAATTGCATCTGACAGAAGCTAGTTTTTTGCTTCACAGCATCTAAATCTGTTATATTGCACTTGACAACAGTAACTGAAACTTAAACTTGCACTTAAAACCAATTCGCTACTTCAGTAACAGGGCGATTTCCATTTCGGTAGGTCTATTCAGTCTTGCTTTTACATCCGTAAGAAGGTAGAATAAAACATAGATGATTTAGTTCATTACACAAAATAAAGATTTAGTTTCTATTTTACATATATACGAAAAAAAGAACACTACAGCGACTGCTGAGTGTTCTTTTTTAGAGTGTATACTGTGCAGCCTTACTCTTTACAGCCTTACCTAATAAAATGAGCATGGCAATATTTGTTGAGCCTGTACTCATGCGCTGAACTGGGATCACATTATACATACAAAACGATAGCCGAACGAAACAATAGCCGTCTTGATAGATTGTTTAGTTGTATGTGAGGGGACGAGGGTTTGATAACCGTTGGTGGTATGTAGTGCAATTATTTCTTTAAAAATAAGAAGATTTTGCGAAGATAGTGGCACGGATAGCTGGTTGTTTGCCTGAAGAGAATATCTTTCATTCAACAACCAAATGTTGTACACCTATTTCTGAATATGAAAGTGAGTGACCTCACCTGACTTCTGTTCCAGTGGCAAGGTACCCAGGTAGCTTGAAGGAGGGTTGTTACTCGAATCCACTGGCTGTAGTCCCCCCTTTCAGAAATGAGGTGATCGATGGTAATTGTAACATTGTGTATAAATCGTCTCATACTACTGTGCCCAAAAAGTAAGACCAATTATTTTTTTTTTCAAAAATTCTTTGTTTATTTTTCCAAATTTATTTCATCGCTTTCAAAGTAATCCCCTCCGGACACAATGCAACTATGCCAACTTTTTCCAATCCTCAATGCATGCTAAAAAGTCATCGGCAGGGATGGCCTTCAAAGCGCGCGGCGATTCACGTTGCATCTCATCAATCGCCTCTAAACGGTGTCCCAGGAATAGTCTTTTGAGTTTAGGGAATAACCAGAAGTCGCACGGTGTGAATACGGTGGTTGCGGAACGATATGGGTTACATTTTTGGCGAAAACATACAATATATTAATGCAATGGGAGCTGACGCATTCATTGTTTTCGGTACCCATCGAAATTTCACGCGTTTGGGGTCCAAAATGGAATTGACCGATTCTTTTGAAATTCCAACATCATCAGCAAGGTCTCTAATTGTAAATCGACAATCTTTAATTTGTTTGCACCCAAGCTTCGTCGGTTGAGGTTGATGGTCTACCAGAGGGCTCTTCGTCTTCAACGAGTTCTCTGCCTTCTTTGAAAGGCTTATACCGATATTTTATAATCATTTTTTTCCTATATAGGAATGCTCACCGAAAGCCTTGTGCAACATTCTAGACGTTTCCGCAAACAAAATTGAATGCAAGTTCTTTGCTCAATTAATTCAGACATTTCAAAAATCACCGGAATCAGTTATAGTGTCTCACAAAGCCAAGCACTAATGAATAGCAAGCCACTCAGGCACTAATGAATATTTCGACGTCAAATTTTACACAGATGTTGTTTTTAGGTTGCTACCACTGTCCATGGACAGTGGTAGCAACCTAAAAAAAAAAAAAAGTTTAAATTCCATGAGCCCCGGAATTTTAAATTGAAAATTGGTCTTACCTTTTTGGGCATAGTAGTATATGTCCTATTATTAAAGTTATGAATTTATTATATAATTTAATAAACAATCGAATTAACAACGAATCAGTCGCAGATTAATATGAATCTATAGGCAGGTTGCCTAGCGGAAGTTTTACCGGTTTTCTCATATACTACACATAAATGCAAATGCGTGGCAGTTATCCTTAGGAGTCCTCCTGGAATACACTATTCTTCAACATTTTTTTCCTACATCTGGGAAGATGCCATATCGGCCATAAGCCCTCTGGCAGCCCAATAAAACCAGACGTGTTGTTGGAAGTGTTGGAGGAATTGTTGTTACTACACAATCATTTCTATTATCATTGATCTAATATGAATGTAAATTAATAATCTTTGATGCAAATGATTAAACATAATATTTTTAATGTCCCTTGTTTAAAAATAGGAAAGGAGGGTAATGGAATCAGGAAATTTTAATGCTATAGGAGGATGATACGGTCAATGATACTGCAAAAACAAAAACCTGAACAAAAACAATGCCTGAACAAACATTCCGTGTGGTAGGTATAGGAGGGTAACGGAATCAGGAAATTTTAGTGGTATAGGAGGGTATTGCGTCAATGATATTGCAAACACAGATAAAAAAACTTGGCATGTCTGAACAAACATTGCATGTGGTACTCCAATAAAAACTCTTGTTATTATACCAACGTTTCTATTACCATTAATATAATCATACGTACGTAAAATGACAATTTTTAACACAAATGATTAAAAATAATCTCTTTAATGTCCCTTGTTTGAAAACAGTCAATAATTACTACTGATTGCTTTTAAAATCTTCTGATAAATAAAATTAAATTCCCTCTGCATTCTAATACGAATATTGTACATTTAGATACTGCAGCATCATTGAAAAAGTCGAATACCGCACACGTCACAACTTCAACACGGACATTTCGGATGGAATATTTGCTATCTATTTTTTATTACACCACAGATTTGCTGGTAGGACAAAATAAAATGTGGCTGTTGCAAAATGCATCCATCCTTGTGCAAGGTTGTCAGCTTTTTCATGTCCCGGGATGTGGCATTGGCTAGGAATTCATTGAATAACAATATTTCAGTCAGTAGAAATTGCTTGATTAAAAGTATCTTGACTTCCTCCACTTGGTAGGAATCACTTATTGTATGTGAAGCTATATTCAAAATAGTAGACTGGGAATCTATTAAAAAAAAAAAAAGCCAACTTTCTTAACAGACAGATTTAAAAGGTTTAGAATGGCCTCTATCGCTCTTCGCTCAACATCAATAGAATGACCGTTCGTGGCATACACGAGGCCTATTGATACTCCACCCTTACTGTTAGGAGGCTACATATCTTCTAGATACTGGGAACTAGAGGATATAGGAAAAAAAAAGGGTATTGGATAAAAAAAAAAAAAAAGAGAATTGGGTAGTCTCTTCAAGTCTTTCTATCCATCAGGAAATTTTAATGGTATAGGAGGGTAACGAGGTCCATGATGTTGACAAAGGATATAGAAAACCTAACATGCCTGAATAAACTTTCTATGCGGTACTGCAATAAAAACTGTTGTTATTACACCATCATTTCTATTACCATTGATCTAATCATATGTATGTAAAATGACAATTTTTAACACAAATGATTAAAAATAATCTCTTTAATGCTCCTTGTTCAAAAATAGTCAACAGTTATTACTGATTGTTTTTAAAAAATCTTCTGATAAATAAAATTAAATTCACTCTGCATTCTAATACAAATATTGTACATTCAGGTATTGCAAGAGTGAAATACCGCACTGTTAGTCACTGCAACATCTGCTTTTGGAAAACAATGAAGAAATTCGCATAGCAAGTGTGGGGGGGATGGAGTCCCACTTTATCACCAGATGTCGTCGTACCTTTCCATCTTTCTGTATTGCTGGCAGATAACATGGAGGGCTCCTTATCTGAAGAATGAAAGACTTCACCGTCCAAGAGTTTTTTTCAATGTTTTCTACCTGTTTCTTCCGTTTGCGATGGAGCTAGATGTGAGACAGTGCGGTAGATCCATATTTTTCATCTGCATGTGTGTTCACGGTTGTGTTCATCTTTGGATATTTACCTTTAAATCAAAATGATCCAGGTATGCATTTTCATCTGTTACCTGCAGTTTTATATCAAATGTTGTCAGTGCAGAAATTAAATGGCATTTCATATAAATGATCTTAATCATATCGCGAATCACTCATTTGATTGCGATAAATTTTTAACGATTTGTAATCAATTTTCTACATTTTACGTTTAAAGTTGCGGTTACGTTACGTGCGGTTTAAGTTACGTTTAAAGTTTAACGATGCGGCTTCCACCACTGAAAATTAAAATCAGTTTTGTTATATTTATTTTCGTATAGTTATAGTTATTTATTATATTAACTGTTATTATTTTTCAATATTCTTTAAAAATTACTTATTTTTGTGTTTAAATATTTTGCCATTTTGAACCGCAATTGATTGCAAAAAAAAAAATTATTGTTCTTTTTGCATATTCATAACATGTTTTCATGTTTCATACTTAACATCATGTTCATTCATAACAAAAAATGACAAATTTTTTCAAAATAATAATAACAATAATAATAAAAGCAGTGAAATTATCTAAATAATTTAATTTCTTAAATTAATATAATTTCATATTTATTACGTTTTTTAATGATGGCAAATGTGGCTATCATTGAAAATTAAAAATCAGTTTTTTTTATTATAATTATTTATTATATTATTTGTTACTATTTTCCCCTTATTCTTAAAAAATACTAATTTTTTTATGTTTAAATATTTTGCAATTAATTCGTAATTGATTGCAAAAATAAAATTAATGTACTTTTTGAACATTCATAACAAGTTTCCATGTTTCATACTAATAAATCATGTTCATTGATAATAAAAATGGTAAATTATCCTTTCGCAAAAATAACAATGACGATAATAATAAAAAGGACTAAAATTATCTAAAAATTTAATTTCGTATATTTTTATTTTGTTATAATTATTTCGTATCGTTTTTTTTTTTTGTTATAATTATTTTAGAATATTTCCTCCCTACTTTTAAAACAAAATGATCCAGGTATGCATTTTCATCTGTTATAATTATTTTATACCCAATGTTGTAATATATTTTAAAAATAACATTTCATACAAATGATCTTAATCATACCGCGAATCACTCATGTGATTATTAAATTTCTAACGATTTGTAATCAATTTGCTAGTGTTTAATTGGGCAAATGCGGCTCCCTTTTCATGTTATTTATATATTAATTTTCATATTTTTATTCTTTAAAAATTACTTATTTTTTTATGTCTAAATATTTTGCCATTTTGAACCGTAATTGATTGTAACAAAAATTAATGTTGAATATTCATATCATGTTTTCATGTTTCACGTTCATTTATAACAAAAATGGCAAATTATTTTTCGCAAAATAATAATAACGATAATATTAAAAAGGATTGAAAATACCTAAAAAAATTAATTTCATATTTATTACATTTTAACGTAAAATAAACATAATACATGACGTCATATTTTTCCGTATATGTATTATGTTTTAATGCGGCTACCACTGAATGTGCATATTCATATCGCATATATTCATGTTGCATATTCATATCATGTTTTCCTTTTTCATACTTAACATCATGTTCATTCATAATAAAAATGGCAAATTATCTTTTAGCAAAATAATAATAACGATAATAATGAAAAGGACCGAAAATCTGAAATATTTAATTTCACATCTTCATACAATTTCATAATTACGTTTTAACGATAGGCAAATGCGGCTACCACTGAAAATCAAAATCAGTTTTTTTTTGTTATAATTATTTTAGAGCATTTTCCCCATACCTTTAAATCAAAATGATCCAGATATGCATTTCGTCTGTTATCTTCAGTTTTATATCCAATTTTGTCAGTGCAGGAATTAAATAACATTTCATATAAATGATCTTAATCATATCGTGAATCACTCATATGATTGTATTAAATTTCTAACGATTTGTAGGCAGTTTGCTAGTTTAAGTTTAACATTGGGTAAATACGGCTACCATTGAAAATCAAAATCAGTTATTTTTTTGTTATAATTATTTTCATATAGTTATAATTATTTATTATATTAATTGTTATTATTCCCCTTAATCTTTACAAATTATTATTTTTAAATATTTTTGTCATTTTGAACCGTAATTGATTGCAAAAACATTAAATTATTGTTCCTTTTTTTCATGTTGAATAGTCATATCATGTTTTCATGTTTCATATTCATTTATAATAAAAATGGCAAATTATCTTTTCGCAAAATAATAATAACGATAATATTAAAAAGGATTTGAAAATTCCTAAAAAATTAATTTCATATTTATTACGTTTTAACGATGGGAAAATGCGGATTCTATTGAAAATTAAAATCAGAATTTTTATTATAATAATTATTTTCATATAGTTATAATTATTTAGTATATTAACTGTTATTATTTTACCCTTATTCCTTAAAAATTAATTATTTTTTATGTTTTAATATTTTGCCATTTTGAACCGTAATTGACTGTCAAAAATAAAATTAATGTTCTTTTTTTCAAGTTGCATATTCATAACATGTGTTCATGTTTCATACTAATAAATCATGTTCATTCATAATAAAAATGGTAAATTATCTTTTCGCAAAGTAATAATAACGATACTAATAAAAAGGGCTGAAATTATATAAATAATTTAATTTTAATTAATATTCATATAATTTCATATATATTACGTTTTAACGATGGGCAAATGCAATACCCATTGAAAACTAAAAATCAGTTTTTTTGTTATTATTTTTAGTACATTTCCCCTTATTTTTAAACATTAATTATTTTTTATGTTTAAATGTTTTGCCATTTTGAACCTTAATTGCTTGCAAAAAATAAAATTATTGTTCTTTTTTTTTCATGTTGCATATTTATTACATGATTTCATGTTTCATGCTCATTCATAATAAAAATGGCACATTATCTTTTCCCATAATAATAATATCATTAATAAGAAAAATCTAATTATTATTATGAAATTATCTAAAAATTTAATTTCATCTAATCATATAATTTCATGTTTATTGTGTTTTAACTATGGGCAAATGTGGCTTCCATTGAAAATCAAAATATTTTTTTTTGTTATAATTATTTTGTAACATTTTATTATTTTAACGATGGGCTCCCATGTCAAATGCGGCTCCCAATGAAAATCAAAATCAATTTTTTTATAACTATTTTAGAACATTTTTCCCCTTATTTTAAAAAAAAAAAATAATTAGTAATCTAAGATGCAAATCTTTGTGATATATGAAAAATTGGCATGTGGTTCTTTATAATATATATAAAAAGCTGGCATGCCGATTAATGAAATATTAAAAACTTGCATGCAGCTCTTTATAAAAGAAAGACCGATATGTTGTACTTCATAAATGAAAATCAGACACGCTATTCTTTGTAAATGAAAAGCAGGTATATTGCTTTTTAATGAGAAATCGGCATGCGGTACTTTATAAAATGGATGTTGCTCTTTTTATAAATGAAAACCGGCATGCTGTTCTTTTTTTAAATGAAAAATGAAAAATCGGTACGTGGTGTTTTTCGGCATGTGATTCTTTATTATGAAGGACAGACATGCTGCTCATTATAAATGAAAATCCAAGAGGATGTTCTTTATAATTGAAAAACCGGTATGTTGCTCTTTATAAATGAAAAATCGACATGCGGTTCTTTATAATTGAAAACGGCATGCTACTCTTTGTTTGAAAAATTGACATACGGTTCTTTACAATGCATGTTGCTCTTTTATAAAGGAAAAGCAGGTATATTGCTTTTTAATGAGAAATCGGCATGCCTTTTATAAATGCATGTTGCTCTTTATAATTGAAAAACCGGCATGTGGTTCTTTACAAATGAAAAATAGACATTCGGCATGTGATTCTTTATTTGAAAAACAGGCATGCTGCTCTTTATAAATGAAAATCAGCATGTTGTTCTTTATAAATGAAAATTGCTTGTTGATCTTTATAAATGAGAAATCAACATGCGGTTCTTTAAAAAAAAAAACCTGCATGCTGTTCTTTATCAATGAAAAAAACGGCATGCAGTTCTTATTGGCCTCATGCGCAACTTCCTGTTTTATACAATATCGCATTGACTCCCCAGATCTTCGCAAAAAAAAATGTTTTGAAGATGAGCTAACTTGTTAAAATGAAGAAGGAAAAGAAGATGAAGAAGATATTAAAAGATTATTATTAGACTTTAAAAGAAGATATTCAAATGACGTTCTGTTGTATAGTAAAGCATTTGAATTTATTAATTTAAACGTTGCAGCAATCAGTCCAATTTTAATTAATGAAATTATTATTTGCGTTCTCCGTGTTACTAAAATTTAGTAAAGAAAACAATTAATTATTTTTTAATTAAATAAAATTTGCAACTTTCATCAAGTTACAAATTGCGACAAAACAAGTATTAGTTTTTAAAAATCCTTTATTTAATATCTCTTTTATTTATAAATTTTTCAAAATTGCGTTAATTTATTAGAATAAACATTAAATATCTTAGTAAATAAATTAAATTCGCAATCACTACACACAATTGTTTTGCGTGGTCTTTTAATGCTTTATATAAAAAATTTGTCCATCAAAAGTCATAATATGAATAAAAAGTAAGAAATTTAAAGGATGCACTCAAGTTAATCGGTATTGTGCGGTCACTTTCCAGTACGCGAAAACCAGATTTGAACTATAGTTACCAATTTTTTAAATTTTAAATTAAATAATTTTGCTCTTAAATTATTAAGCCTCTTAGCAATGAACTTTATATAACAGATGAATTAATCAATTGAAAATGATAGGCAACATTTTTGGCAATACGCATTGCATTAAATTTATCATTCTATTTATAATTTTTTTTATGAATTATTTAAATAGAAATTATTAAATTATTTAAATCAATTCGTTTTACGAATTTACAAACAGATTGATACAAGGAATAAGCATTTAATTTAAAAGGATTCGTTAGTTATAATTTGTTATTACTGTTATATGATTTTTAGCTTAAAAGTCTACATTAAAACCTTGAATTTTTTCTGTGTATATTTCATTTTATGTATTAAACGCATAATTATAATTTTTAATTATACGTTTAATAACGTTTTACGATATTGAAAATTAATTTAATATATATACATATATATGTATCGAAATATATACATCAGAATATATTTTGACGTATACAATACACATAATATATACAAATGCATATCAAAAATATTTGTACATTTTTTAATATACCTTTTAAAAATTAATGCTATTTTTAAAAAACTGAATCATCTGAAAACGGGTAAAAATATCCATGGTCATGGGTTAATGTTACATTAACATAAATCTTAAAAATAGTAATAAAGCACAATTTAGAAGAAAAATTTATAGGCTTCAAGACAAACTTGGTATTTTTCTGTCTCTATAATCCTGGCTTTTTCGCATATATGCAAATATACATATATACGGAAAACATGCATTTACCAGGCACATATTTTTGGATTTTTTTTATAAAGAGGAATTTTAACGCAATAATAGAACAATTAAAAAAAAAAAGGATTGTTTACAATGCCTGATATCAGTCCTTTTGCTAATGCGGAAACTCCATGTGTGCATATTTCTACCTGTGACTAACAACTGTCAAACAATGGCCGATAAAAAAAATAAATCATTTCCGAGAAAAAAATTTACACGTCGTTGCATAACACAAAAAGTGAATGGAAAATAATACGTACAAAAATAGGTTTTTGGTGATAATTATTTCTGGCATTTCTCTTGTAAAATTCGTAGAAACAGTGAGTTATGAAATTATGATATATGACTGAAGATTAAGAAAAGTAGTACAAGCAAGTGTTATTGTTTTGAGATTTGCAAAGACGTGTAGTTTTTGACATAAGTAGCGTAAAAGAAGATAACAATAATAGAGTCAATGAACTTAAAAGAGCTGACTTCAAATTTGTTTTGGGGTTCTGATGGTTCGAATGGCACGGCTGTGGCATGGGTGTTTGCAGGGGGTTCAGGATTCACTTAAACAGTAGGTCCTTGTCTGTTTAGCTTTCATGTCCACAAGATGACCGTAGAGCGACAAACCAAACCAATCAAATTTGTTTTGAAGTTATTGATTAGTTTGTAATGATCAGCACATAATTAAATTAATATATAATTATAGGGGCCTGACGGCCGAGGGACTCAGCTCTCTGCCACTCGGTGCCACAGGTTTCCCGTTCGACTCCTGGCAATGACATGGATGTTTGCAGTGGTTTGAATCCACCTTAAACTGTAGGCCAATTGGCTAACACTCTGGGCTTTGGTACCACAGGCTTCACATTCGAATTCTGGTGGTGGCATGGATGTTTGTGAGTGATTCGAAATCCAGGTGAATCCACTTTAGACTAATTAACTAGTATACACTAGTAGGCGCTACTTAGAATACAAAGGAGGATCATTCGATTCTCGCTGGTGACATACAATATGGCCAATACTTTTCAAAACGAATGGATTCGAATGATATTATGCCAAATTGCTGATTTTCGCATTGACAATTGGATTGACTAGTTGTTATTGTTTTCTGGAATTTCTCTATTAATGTTGGCCAGTTAATGTCTATCATGTAAGTACTAGTAGAGGAACATTGAGGAAATCTTAAATTATTTTTAATACTTCATATAGTTTCAGTCAGTTCTATAATTCTTGTTCTGTATTTTTTATGCTATATGTTTTGTGTAGTTATAGTTTTTTACTACATACACTACGAAACGCCGATATTTCACAACATGCACGCTTATATCAAAAATAATTAGTAAGTTGACTCTCATATTTATTATCGTATGGAGATTAATAATTATTAATATTATTAATTATTATCATTATTAATATTATAAAGCAATATAACATTAGTTTAATAATATATTGCTTAAGTCCTATTGTGCGAATACTTTTAATAGGAGGAGTTTGTCTTACTGCATAACTATGTGGCTTGAACACTGGGTGATACAGATTAGTATTGCAATCGAATATCAATGATGAGGTGTGCGTAGTGTCGAATATTGGTTTCAGATTAAGTAATGGTTTGAAAATGGGTATAAAAATTTATTGAACTCTTGATCATTTGGTACGGGACAATAAACGTGACATGCATGAACACATTTACATCACTTCTGTTTAATTATCATCAGCTTTTTGATATGTAGACAGGTTCATGATCCTGATCCTGATTCAGGTTTATGATATAACATGATAATCATGATCCAGGTTAATGGTCCATATCATGATAACCATGATACAGGTTAATGGTCCATATCATGATAATCATTATCCAGGTTTATGATACATATCATGATCCAGGTTTATGATACATATGATATTATGATCCAGGTTCATGATCCTGGTTTATGATACATATAATAATCATGATCTAGGTTTATGATACATATAATAATCATGATCTAGGTTTATGATACATATCATGATCCAGGTTTATGATACATATGATAATGATCCAGGTTCATGATCCTGGTTTATGATACATATAATAATCGTGATCCAGGTTTATGATACATATGATAATTATGATCCAGGTTCATGATCCTGGTTTATGATACATATAATAATCATGATCCAGGTTTATGATACATATAATAATCATGATCCAGGTTTATGATACATATCATGATCCCGGTTCAGGATACAGGTTTGATACATATCATAATAATCATGATAATCATGATCCAGGTTCATGATACATATCATGATAATCATGATCCAGATAGGTTCAAGTCTGAAAAATTTCAATGCAACTTTTATAATTGTAAATGACTCATTGAATTTCGTTTCTTCCAGACAAGAGTCCTGTACTTTCATCTAACATGGGAATGGCTCCACTAACGATCAACACCAACCAAGGTCGCCTGGGCAACCAAATGTTCACCTTTGCCACACTGTATGGACTAGGGCGCCTCAACCACCGAGGCGTCGCCCTCATGCCCCACAATCAAAAAGTCATCTCGCAGTACTTCGACATAAGCAGCTTTCCAGTGGTTGGTTCCATTTTCTTCTTTCTTTTTTTCAACTAGAAATATCACATACTGTGTCCAAAAGTAAGATCAATTTTCAATTTAAATTTCCCAGGCATATGGTATTTCAATTTTGCTTTATTTTTTAGGTTGCCGGCACTGTTCTTAACATCTGTGGGAAATTTGAAGTCAAAATATTCATTAGTATTTGAGTTCCGCTTGGCTTTGTGAGAAGCTAAAACTGATTCCGGCGATTTTTGAAATGTCTGAATTCATTGAGCAAAGAACTTGCATTCAATTTTGTTTGCGGAATGAATATGCGTATGCTGAAGCGTATAGAATGTTGCAGAAAGCATTCGGTGAGCAAACTATATCGGAATATTATTTGAGTGCTATGCGTCATTTGCGTGAAGCTATTCGCAAAAAGAGGACACATTTATGGGAAGACAACTCTTGGTTTTTACATCACGATAATGCGCCAGCTCACACTGCATTGATTCTTCGTGACTTTTTCGCCAAAAACGAAACCCATATCATTCCACAATCACCATTTTTCCCTCGTGCGATTTCTGGCCACCCGGGACTCCGTTTTGAGTCGATTGAAGAGTTTCAACGTGAATCGGCGCGCACTTTGAAGACCATCTCTGCCGATGACTTTTTAGCATTGAGGATTGGAAAAAAGTTGGCATAAGTGCATTGTGTCCGGAGGAGATTACTCTTAAGGCAATGAAATAAATTTGGAAGAATAAATAAAGAGTTTTTGAAAAAAATAAATTTGATCTTACTTTTTGGGCACAGTAGTATACATATCATTCAAAATATTAATATAAAATAATATTTAATGCAAATTGTTTTGTTATTTTGTTCCTTTGTTCTGCCAATCCATTAAAATTTCAAATGGAAATGCACATCATTTTACATTTTTTTCTTCTGAATAAGGAAATTTTTAATAAAATTTGCTTCATTTTTTATATCTAGCACTTCCTTCCCAATAATTTTTACAAATTTTTATTATTATCCAGTCCATTTTTATGACAACATTTAAGACGATGAAAAACTGTTTAAAAATTATTTGTGTAAAATTTTCTATTGCATAAAACTTGGGTTGATAATTTTTTTGTGTATGCATTTGAAGCAAAGTAAAGCAAACTGAGACTCGTAAACGATAAAACAGTTTTACGAAAATTATAACTCGTAAACGACAAAAACTAATAATTTTTTTCTTTGGAAATAAAACTCATAGATAAAACAATCAATTAAAAATTCAACAGACTACGATAATCATGTTAAAGTCTTTGTGCGTGGATTTTCTGATTAAACTGTCTAGATGTGTAAAAAAGTGAAACAATACTGCAATATTGAAAATAGCAATGATACATCAAAATGGCTTTCCATTCCCCATACATTAGTGCAAAATTGGTGAGTTATCGAGTTGTGAGAGTTCAGTAAGAAAATGAAAATTTTATGAATATTTATTTTTCCTACCGTTATTTCTATTTTTCACTGGCATGTAATTGATGGATTTCATGGTTGTAACGCATTCTACGTGTACATGCAGTAAAATACAATAATATTAATTGTATTTGCGATTGATAATTAATAGAAATAACAGATACTTTCATTCATATAAACATTGGTGCATATACAAAAATATAGCTAACCCTAATTTAAAATTGTGTATTATTAGCAAATATCAGTAGATTTCTGGATAGAAAATAAACACAGTATCAGCACACAGTCATCATCAGTTATCTTTCAACCACCGTATGGTGAAGTAGTGTATTATTAAAATGTAATAGAAATGCTGTCTACTAACTGTATCTTCTAAACGAACACAAACATCTTCAAACAAGTCTATAAATGTTAATATTTTTGTTTCTATACTAATATAATTTACTAATTGCATAATTTTTAAATTTATGCATTCAAAAACAATATTCTGAGTAAAAGCTAGTGGTTTTATCCTTACTGGTGAAAGTGCAGATAAAAACAAAAACAGTTATAAAACCCCTGCATTAGTGGGTTTCATGAACCAGATGCAGAGTATTTTTTAATTTTTAATTTTTTGACTATATATTCTTGCTTTAAAAATAGCTAGTCAACCATGGAACGAAACTTCTCAATTGTTTTCACTCAAAAAGAAGAAGGTCCGTTGTCAGTTTCCATCAGAAGTTTAGCGGCCTCGAGTAATGTGAGGAGATAGCTTCCAGGAGGGGTCAAGTTTGAATTTACTGGTGGCATTCGTTGCAGCCACTTGAGGATGATTGCGATTGTGTTGATTGCGTGTATAAAGCATCTCGTATCCATGGTTAAATTGTTTGACGGGAATTTTCAGGACCACATACCGCGTTCAAGTACGGGGGTTTTTACCTCTAAAGTTCTGTAGGGGTAGCTACTACGTAATTATCCCTGGTTTTTAGCCCTAGTTAGGCAATGTCATTCCCATATTGCCTGTCGGTGGGCTGTAAGTGGCCTATATCAGTTAAATTGAAGCCCGCTCATGTTAAAAAAATTTTCAGTTTCCAAGATACCTCCCTTGTCAAAACCGATTTATAATAGATCCAAAGTCGCATTGGAGTGAATATTATCGAATACTTATTGATTTGTAAAATTTGCGTGATTGCTGGTAAAAGATTATCATATTAAAGCATATTATTATCCCATGCATAGTTAAGGACTCGAGAGGTTTGGTTTGTCGCTCTACGGTCATTTTGTGCTCACTTTGGGCTAGACCGGACCTACAGTTTAATGTGGATTCCAAACCACAAACAAACATCTATACCAGCGACAAGATTCGAATCTGAAGCCAGTGGTACCAAAAGGCCAGAGCGTTATCAATTGGCCATTAGGCCGCCGGGACTTGAGAGGAAATTTTTTTTTTTCACTGACGTAGTTCACAACCAAAATTGCTTCTTTCTAAGACTCCGCAAAATATTTATTGAGATACCATGTTTGAAATTTAAAATGAAAGGATGGAACAGAGGACAAGAGAAAGTCGTCTAATTGGCTGATGCTCTAAGTTTTTTATTACTTTTAATCCAGCTTGAGTCTGAGAAGTAAAAATTCTTTTGAGAAATATATTTATCTATTCAGACAGTTGGTTTGTTGTAAAAAATTTTACTAAGCATAAAATGTTCAGATGTTCATTCCCATAATAACTTCCCAACATCTTATCCAAGCAGACTATTTCCTGCAGGTGAAGGAAGATCTGTTTGTACCTCAGCGACCATGGCAGATAGGAAACTGGTTAAAGAAAGAAGACAGTTCCATACCTTTGCTCTCCAACATCATCGTGGGCAACATATATCCAACCTCCTTCACTTTCTTCGATCACGTGCGAAAAGAGATCAGAGAGATCTTTCGTTTCAGCGATAAAGTCAAGAATGGAGCACAGAACTTTCTCAGGCATGTCAAGAAGATTCGACCATGGACAGAAGTTTTCGTTGGGGTAAGTTACATTTAGTTTATTTTTTCAGTCAGGGCCAATAAAATATACAACAGTATGCAAAAGTGAAGGGTGATAAAAAATATATATAAAAACAAATTTCTTAATTAAACATACCAGAACATTAAATGAAATAGCAAGTGCAAACAAAATATTTTTAAAAAATATTCACAAATGCGTATATGTGTTGGAAGAATGCAAATGTGATCTCCACCAAAGAATTGGAAAAAAAAATGGTGGAAAAAAATGGGAGGTGAGTATATGATTAAAACATGAGTAAGAATTTAATTTATTTAATTGTTATTTAACAATGAATTTTAATTTATCTAATTTATCTAATAACAATACATGGGTGACAAAAGTTGAATGAACATCAAACCATGAATAGTGGGCTGAAGTCTTTGGAACATTTCTGTAGAACATTTTCCAAAGTCTTTATCCGTAATTTTTTCACATGAGGGTAGAATCGAACCCATTTTATAAAGGGCAACATTGACTTGAAAATGCTAAAAGCTAAATGTCCAAGATATATTCTGCTCTGCTCTCATCAGAGATGTATCAATATTTAATAAACCTGAAATTTCAGTTTGAAAGAGTTCTTGAAATTTGACACTGCTTGGTAAAAAATACTAAAATAGTTATTTTTTAAAGTTATTAGACATGACTGACTAAGTAAAAAAATATTTTATAATAAAAACTATTTTCTTATTGGCTGTTCCTTACATATTTGTCTGAAACGAGATTTCTAATACTGGTTTGGTGCATAACATTTAATTTTTTTTATTATATCAGAAATGTTATTTACGGAATATTTATTATTATACCTTATTAAACCTTTATTACTATTACATTTGAGAAAAACCTTTTTTTTTTCTTATACATACGACAAATTAATTTTTGCCGACTACCTGGGATCTATTTTTAACAGAAATTCTGCTGACCTGCCAACAGATAACATAAGATATAATGCTCATAGAAGTTAAGCAATTATACATTTTTGCTTATTCGTTTAGCTTATAATCTAATAAGCAATAACAAATTCTATAAGAATGATGACCAAACTCTTAATTTATTTCTAATTAATTCTTAATTGTTATGAGTGCACTTACAATTTAATTGTACAATTCGATTGTTAATTTTTAAAACAATGATCAATAAAGCATCAGAAATTATCAAATTAAAATCGCAAACAGAAATATCATTCTGACTCATTCATATTCTTGTGGCCCGATGGATAATTGGCTAGCACTCTGGCCTCTGGTACCACAGGTTTCAGGTTCTAATACTGGCGGTTGCATGGATGTTTTGTAGTACATGGTGGTACCGGTACCTGTAGGTACCGGTCTAATTAGCTTAAAGTGTGCACAAAATGACCGTAGAGCGACAAACCAAATCAGACACATTCTTTTCGAATATCCTAAACTCCCATTTACATTTCACACCGATTTTAATTATTCAGATATGACAATTTTACGTTTTTAAATGCAACATTGAAACTTTGAAACTAAACAGACCGTCGCAATTGTCGTAAAATTTCATATGAAATGAATAGGTATATTTTTACTTTGTACAGGTTCATGTAAGGCGTGGTGACTACACAAGCCACAAACAAGGAGGTTGGCTACGAGCTTATGACGGAAGAGAGGTAGATTCAGAGTTCTTCCAGAAGGCAGTCGGTTACTTCAAAAGCAAGTACGCTAACATCACTTTTTGGCAGTGAGCGATGACCGTGAGTGGTGCAGGACGAATCTTTCAGAATTCGACATCTTAACCACGCCTGACAGTCCTGGTCCTGCAGAAGATCTGGCGCTATTGGCAGAATGCAATCACACCATTATGACATATGGGACTTACGGATTTTGGGGAGGTTACTTATCGGGAGGGGAAGTGGTTTACTTCACCGACTTTTTGAAACCCAACACTGACATGACAAAGACGTACTTCAAATACGAGAAGATGTACCCTCCGGAGTGGGTGGGCATATCGACCACCAAGCCCGGATTTTGGGAGACGTACAAGAATCCGTACATGGATTAAAAGAGAAGATTTATACAAGAAAAAGTACAAAGAACCTGCTTATCTGTGATATGAACAATAATAACTTTAAAAAGAAGGATGGTTAAACGATGTTGGTGAAACTGGATATGTTCTATTAAATACATGAGAATTGCCCGCGTTTCTAACTGGAAAATGTTACTAACTCTTAAAAAATATGAATTTCTGAATTCTAATTTATTTCGGATTGTTTCCAATAGTCTATTACATGATGTTTGTACGATATACAAATGTGTGTTTACATACACTAAAGTGACAAAGTCATGGGATACTTCTTAATATCGTGTCGGCCCTCCTTTCGCCCGGCGAAGTGCAGCAACTCGACGTGGCATGGACTCAACAAGTCGTTGGAAGTCTTCTGCAGGAATATTGAGCCATGCTGTCTCGATAGACGTCCATAATTGTGAAAGCGTTGATGGTGCAGGATTTTGGGCGCGACCAGACCTCTCGATGATGTCCCATAAATGCTCGATGGGATTCATGTCGGGCGATCTAGGTGGCCAGATCATTCGTTGGAATTGTCCAGAATGTTCTTCAAACCAATCGCGAACAGTTGTGGACCGGCGACATGGCGCATTGTCATCCATAAAAAAATCTCATCGTTGTTTGGGTACATGAAGTCCATGAATGGCTGCAAGTGATCTCCAAGTAGCTGAACATAAGCATTTCCAGTCAATGTTCGGTACAGTCGCACCAGAGGACCAAGTCCATGCCATGAAAAAACAGCCCACACCATTACGGAGCCACCACCAGCTTGAACAGTGCCTTGCTGACAGTTTGGGTCCATGGCTTCGTGGGGTCTGCGCCACACTCGAACCCTACCATCAGCTCTTACCAACTGAAATCGTGACTCATCGGACCAGGCCACGGTTTTCCATTCATCTAGGGACCAACCGATATGCTCACGTGCCCACGAGAGTCGCTGCAAGCGATGTCGTTCTGTCAGTAAAGGCACACGAGTCGGTCTTCTGCTGGAATAGCCCAAGAAAGCCAAATTTCTCCGCACAGTTCTAACAGACAAGTCCCTTGTACATCCCACATTGATTTCTGCGGTTATTTGACGCAGTGTTGCTTGTCTGTTAGAATTTACGACTCTTGCAGACGTCGCCGGTCTCGGTCGTTAAGTGCAGGCGGTCGACCACTGCGCTGTCCATGGTGGGATGGTATGCCTGAAATTTCATACTCGGCACACTCTTTGACACAGTGGATCTGGAATGTTGAATTCCCTAACGATTTCCGAAATGGCATGACCCATGCGCGTCTAGCTCCAACTAACATTCCGCGTTCCAAGTCTGTTAATTCCCGTCGTGCGGTCATCATCACGTCAAAACCTCTTCACATGAATAACTTGAACAGAAATGAAAGCTCTGCGAAAGCACTGCGCATTTATACCTGTTCTACGCGATGCTACTGCCATCTGAAAATTTGCATATTGTTATCCCATGACTTTTGTCACTTCAATGTATGTTTGCAGGACTTACAGATCTGTGTATACAAGTGTTTGCAGAATGCACAAATGTGTGTATACTTATGTAGAATGTACAAATATGTGTTTACATGTGTTTTCAGGATGTACAAATATGTGTTTATGTGTTTTCAGGATGTACAAATGTGTGTTTACATGTGTTTTCAGGATGTACAAATGTGTGTTTGCAGCATGTACAAATGTGTGTATACATTTGTTTGCAGGATATACAAATGTCTGTTTGTGCTTGCAGGATGTAAAAATGTGGGTTTACATGTAATTGTAGGATTATAGTAAAAGAGAACTGCGTAGTTATTGAAATAAACGATTTGGATGAGGGGTATTAGATATCAGTGTCAGCAAGCCAAAAGGAAGATTTCAGAAGAAAATTTCAAGGAATTTGATAGAAATCCTGAATTCGTTGAAATAATTAATATAATCTTTCAAATTCCACTAAAATTAATTGCAGTTTTATTTGTATATGTACAAGATTCAGTTCATCATGCCAAGAGATAAGTTGGATTTTAATAAACAATGTCAATATTGAAAAGTATACCATGATCTAAGTTACGTACATATTGTAATGGGAAAAAAGAAATTTCTTAGTACATAGATAAGAAATCCTGAAATAAATAAAATTAAACAAAGAAAATATTAACTTTTTTTCTAGTCCTAAATGAAGCACCCTATTTTATTAAATGTCAGTCAAAGTGTTTATGAAAAAGCTAAATCAAAAATATAACGCTATTCAAAATAATTGAAGCAGAATCATTTGATTTAAATTTCTTATATTATTATTGCATTGCTATTTATTGATTTAACTTCATTTCCAACCATTCATAATTTTTTATTACAAAACTACCATATGTTTGCATTTTGTAAATATTTTGTAATATGTCGAGATGTATACATACTCTGCATGAATTCTATGTCAGATATTAGTACAGCCAGAGTGAAAGAACCAAAATCAGATTCGAATGGAATTTATGTCCTAGAATAGGATTTTTATCCTATTTCGCCGCATCCAATGAACAGTTCTGAAATTCAAGATATCCATCCCTTTGATACCAAAATTGAACTATTTGCAAATTGGAATGATATTAGCATACGAAAGTCCTTTGCAATCATATAATTCTTTCTTTGTGTATCATTTTTGTATTAAAGCATGTATAAAAATATTTAAATTTCAGTTATAAATATATTCATAATACCAAGTACTTGTATCTTTCTTAAGTGTACAGGTTAATACTCTATATTATATTCGACACCATATGAAATTTTATAATTTATTTTCAAATGCCAAGCTCTGTTATCTGAGAACATTCAACGTTAGAACAGTAGTTGCATAGCGAATTCAGTGACTTTTCACTATTATATCATTGCATTTCTGGCGCTCGGTACCACAGGTATCGGGTTCGTATCCCGGCGGTACCATGGGTGTTTGTAGTGGTTCGGTATCCACTTTAAGTCGTAGGTCCCGGTCCTAATAGGATCGTAGAGCGTTCATGGGGGCATTGTTACTCCGCGTCCGTGACTTATCTTCAAGTTACACGCCCCCTGGGTAATGCAAAGTGAGTAACGTCTGTGCAGCCCTTATGGCATAAAAAGATCACGGTCTCGCTTGCCATGAATTAAAATCATTGCATTAGTAATAATAAGGAAGCTTAGGGTTTATTTTTGTGATTTAATGTTTAGCATTCATTTATGTAAATACCTATAGCAATTCATTCTGAAATATATTTAGTTATTCATTCATTGAGTTATGCTTTAGAATTTATAGTTTTTTTTTTATTCAACTTAGTATTGAACAGATATGAAAAGCCAGGTTGACTACACTCCTAAAAGAGAATGCAGTAAACGCTTTGATTTGTAATATTTCTCCTTTATAAAGTTTTTTTGGTTCAATACATTTTTATACTTTTTTTACACAAGATTGTAAAACAAAAAATCTTGCTACGTCACATTTTCTAACTGGCCATGGAGAGGTGAAATTTTATCTTCAACGATTTAAGTTTCTGTTCAATAGGTTCTGTAGTTGCAGACTGAAATGTCTTTCACACAAAATACCCGATTTTTGCAATACATAGATAGTCTCTGTCATGGTCTGCAAGTATATTTAAATTATCAGGGCATCAAGTTAATTGTGAGTTTGTTTCGTCTATATTTGTTTAAAGTAATATTTCCTTTTCGTTGCCATATAAATACGAATACTTTTAATAAATTTTACGAATAATTAAAATACTTTTACAAAGTACTTATTACAATACTTTTTTTTCTTCATTATTTCATTTTGTTATTGTACTACATGAATAATATTGCTTTGATAATATTGATTATTGCTTGTACGAATAATATTGCTGCCAAATATATTACACTGTAAATATCTACGAATATACATTTTTACTTGTTCACTTTAAAAATTTCGAATGTAAAAAATAATTTGAATTGTATTGTATTTTGTTTTTCATTATTTCATTATGTTATCGTGCTGAAACTTGTATCCATTATTTTATTGCATTAAAAATTGCATTTTAAAATGTAATTTTATTGGAATAGGTGTATTACAAATATTTTTATCGATTCATTTAGTTTAACTAAATTAATTTATTTTTGCTATTTGCATTTTATGTATTCTGTGATTATAAAAATGCAAAAAAATGATCAAATCAATGTATTTATATTTCTACATGTGTAAAATAAAAATTTGAACTGTCTTACTTAAAATATTTCTTTTATTTTTAATTTCCAAATTATTATTGTTTTTATACCTCTATATTGTTTACAAAAATAAGATTTAAATAATATAATATAAAACTGAAATCTGCTCTACAAATTTCAACTTATCATGTGTGAACATTCGAGAACGGATGAATAAACTCAGTAATATGACACAATGTTTAATAATGCAAGAGATATAGGAAGCAATTGATTGGAATAGTACAAGAATGGCCAAATTCAATAGCCACATGAATATAACAATTGAATAGATCAAGAACTTCATGAAGAATAAATTGTTCAAGAATCTCTAAAAGAATATACAAAAAGATAAATGTAGTCGTAAATGAAGAATGAAATATTCCAAATTCTACAAGAAACGTTATCATTATCTCCAAATAAATATATTGAATTTTACATTCTTCATTTTTTAATTCTTCATTTATGCTTAAAATTACCAAACTTCAATATATTCTTTTGGCTGTAATATTAATAGCCAAAAGAATATATTAAAGTTTGAGAATTCTATGCATAAATGAAGAATGAAGTATTAAAAATACAATAAGAAGCCCTATACAGCTCAATAGGCACCGAAAAATGCCAAAGGGTAAATATGAAACTTCAAGAAGAAGAAATTGATCAACGCACTACGAGTACTTATAGCCATGGAAATATAAAAATGTTTAATATCCCAAGCCAAAACATGAAAAGTGATTCAAAACCATACTACAAAAACACATCAAACTAAAGCCAAATTCTCCAGAAAATTCCATAAGACAAACGTAACTCATGAATAATTTCAAGAGTTAAGGGGCCCAAAGTACCACTTTCCGCCAAAATTTGGAATGGAGTTTTATTTGTTTGTCCCTCATTTTCGGATAACCTTACGGACCCCCTAACCAGGTCAACATCATGTTCACACATGATCAAAAAATACATCATTTAAAACAATTTCCGTTTAATCTAGCAATCTAATCTTATATTACTTTCAAAAGAGATTTCAAGAAATTGTTCTTCATTAAAATGACCTCGTAAAAATTGAGTGATTATTATCTTTAATAATGCCTGCTGATAATATAAACTGATATGATTGCTGATGAAAGTATACGTTTGTAATTCATTGAGTTTTATCTAACGACAAAAATAAATATTTGCTATCTGTTGTGAAAAAGATATCATTGATAATAAAAAGAAGTAAAAGTATATACAAATATTTGTAAAATTTTTACAATTTTAAAATAAATAAAAATGATAATAATAATCTTAATAATAAAATATCCCTTCATAATTCTTCTACTATTTTAATATATTAAATTTATAACTTGTGTAGTGTTGTGAGTTGTGCAGCTAGACTACAATTGGGTGGGGTTTGGTTGTGACTTGAGACACAGGTTGGAGAACTCCCAGCTTTATTTACACACGCACAAACACCGCCCACGTATAATTAGAGACATACAATATTTAACACATTGAAAGGCATGTAATTATAAATTCTGGGAAAAATTTCACTTTTCAGCCGAAAACCCGGTACCCGGTACTCCCACGTAAGTTTGAATGTCTTGGGTACTTTCATTCTACATGGGTTAAATTGCTCTTCATAAGTTAAAAATAAAATCCCTCATCCTGGCGATCCTCATCAGGATGAGATAATAAAAATTATCAAAATATTTTACTGACGTCGGGCCTTGATAAGTCTACAACGTTTAAATTAAATCGGATCGCTTAAAGTAGGGCAAAAATCGAGCCCAAAGAGTCAATTGCAAACAAACAAACATACAGGTGAAACTAATAAAAAAAGCGTGTTAAAAAGGGGAAAATACAGAATAATAAAGAAATAGAAAATGTACACAAAAAAAAGAGTTTAACAAAGGTGACTGAAGTCTTTGCCTTAAAAGAGGGCCTGAAGGGCCGAGTGTCTAGCGCTCGGTGTCACAGGTTTCGGGACAAAAACTTCAGCGGTACATGGATGTTTGTGGTGGTTCGGAATCCACTTTCAGCCGTAGATCCCAGTTTTTATGAATGTAGAGCATCACAGAGCCCAGTCAGACTTCTCAATCACATCATTCCCAAACTGTATAGGGCAACTCAGGCACAGTGATGTAGTGTAGTAGTTGCCTTAATGGCTTTCTAGAGTGCCAGTATCTCGCCGTCTTGGATTCGCCATGAAGTGGCAAGCAACGATGGAGATGAGCTCGGTACCTTAGTTCTGCAAAAAATCACAAAGATGGCAGTTTGGTGGGTCGAAAATCTCAATGCGATGTAGATGTTCATTAGATTTCTTTTTGATTGAAACAAGCAACCATTGCAAATAGACGCAGGCCAACCGGATGATCATGCGGAAAACTATAGACCCCATAGCCGTTTGTCCAGGGTGCACCACTAGGAAGTATGTCTACATTGTACCCTATATATGTATATATATAGGGTTGTGGGTATGATTTATATATATATATATATATATATATGTATAATTTGTAATTTCTGTATTTCTTCATGCAAAAAAAAATTAAAAAATAATAAAATTCAAAGAAACTCTTAAAAACAATAAATATTTAAACATTAGCATTAGAAATGTTTAAGCATTAGAAA
>BPLR01020945.1:0-30063 GCA_021605095.1 Caerostris extrusa
ATTGTCTATTCACTACTTAAATCTGTTTTACTATAAAGTTTTTAAGTGTTATTTTCCCTTTTTCTAATGTGTATCTGAAAATGAAATTGTTTTGCTCAGGAGGCAATGCAGCACGTGTTCCAGCAGACGATGGAGGAGGCCTCCATGCTGAACTCCACGTTCGCCAACACAACCGAAGAGGAAGTGGAGGTGGAGGGCCACAAATACAAGATCCAGAAGTCCATCATCAAGACGGGAGACGAAAACAAGAATGGCACGCTGCTCATTGAAGCTGTCTCATCTGTCAACGAAGAGAATGAGCCCAAGAAGAAGAAAGTGAAGGTAACTCTTCTTTCCTTCTTCGTTTCGCATGCTGAAAATATTTCACCTTCAACTAAACATTGTGAGGGTTTTTTTTTTTTCTCTTATCTTTGGCTTTTTAACCTTAACGGTAGCTATTTTTTTTCCCTTTTGCACTCCCTCATCTTTAAGTTTTGCCATCATTAAATATCACATAGCTATGATGATTTATTATTCAATTCCTTCTATTAGCTCACACTCTCCCTATATATCTTTGTTCAAATTTTCAGTCGTTAATAAAATACTTCTTATTCATCCTGCTCAAGTTCAAATCACATTTTTGAACTTGTAGTGGATGATTGATGTTAATGCAGTTTTTCAAATATTAGTTCATTAATTAAATTTAATTAATTAATTTTAGTTTTTAGATTTAAGTTGCATATATCTACCAACAGATGCGCCAGATAAACTTAAAAAAATATTAATTAAGGACTTTCTGCAATATAGTGTAAAAAAGTAGGAAAAAAAGAGGACTTTAAAAAATTTTGTTTATTATTGTTTTATTTTTTTACTTTTATTATTACTTGTTTTTCTTATCTTTGGCTTTTAACCAACTTTAACGGTAGCTATTTTTCGCCTTTTTCACTCCCCCTCCATCTTTAAGTTTTTCACCATCATTAAATATCGCATAGCTATGATGATTTAATATTTTATTTTTAATATTACAAAAAGTGAGGGGACTGATGGCTGAGTGGCTAGCGCTCTGGTGCTCTCGGTACCACAGGTTTCGAGTTCGAATCCGGCGGTGCCATGGATGTTTGTAGTGGTTCGAATCCACTTTAAACAGAAGGTCACGGTCATAATATGATTGTAGAGCGTTGCCGGGAGCATTGTTGCTCCGCGTCCGTAGCTTATCTTTAACTAAACGCGCCCCGGGTAGTGCTAAGTCGGTGAAGCCTTTTGCTTATGATATAAAGATCACGGTCTAAGTATTTGCCAGCTGCATTAGAAAAAAACATTACAAAGTGTCAAAGAATTACTGGGCATATTACAAAATTATGTGCAAAAAATAGAAATAAAATGTTGTTAATTACTTATAATGTAATTTCAAAAGTTTATATATTTCGATGCGAAATTCAGCAATTGCTCATAGTCCAAGCTGGTAACACCGTTGTTGCATTACACCGTTGGTTGGTTCATCGTCCTTGGTTGCTCATCGTCCAAGCGATACTCAATTACATGCAATGTATTTTCAAATATCAGAAATTTATAACAGTTATGATACGTTGCTTGCAGAATACCAATTTTGAGTGCCTGTGCGCTTTAAATAACTTAGCATCATAATTAATATTTAAAAATCATAATGAAATGCAGATATATATCTGGTTTAAAAGTCATTAAAAATATAAGTAGAATAAAAACATTTTTAATTTTAAAAATAAATACAACTATTGAACAAAAGTAAAAAAAAAATTTTTTAAGTCAATTCTACTTAGGTCAAAAAGAAAAAAATTTTATTTTTAGTTACTTTTATTAAATAATTACAATTAATATGAAATGTAAGAAAGAGTCTGAAAAAGACATTTTTTTCCAGCGATCACATCAGCTTCTGCCACTGACGGTATGTATTCTAAATTTAAATCCTGCTAAATATTTTATATAAGAGAATTTTTTTCTCCCGTACAAAATTAAAAATTAATTATTTAAATTTAATTAATGAATTAATATTTGAAAAAATTGTAATAACTTCAAGTGTCATCCACTACAAGTTCAAGAAAAATTTATTTGAACTTGAGTGGATGAATAAAAAAAGTATTTTATGAACGATTGAAAATTTGAACAAGATATATATAGGGAGAGTGTGAGCTAATAGAAGGAATGAAAAAAAAAAAACATAAGCAAAATAATTTTAAAATGTATAGCAGGTTGATTATGTAGCTAATTAGTTTTGATGAAAAGGAAAAAAAGTCATATTGATACAATGTCTTAAGAGGGGTGGCGACAATATTAGGTGCGCCGATACATTCTATGCATTTATGTTATTATTCGTATCTTTTGAAATCTTTTCAAGGGAAATTTATTTTTAAATTCACTTTTTACATATTTGTTGGTAAAAATTCATCTTAAACACTTCGAATAACAGTTCTTGATGATCGAAATGTTTACCTACCTGTTTATTTTATTTAATTTTCAATCTTGATTATTCTTTACTTTTCTTTTCATTTGCCTATATTTATTTTTAGAGATCTAATCCCGATGCACAACCTAATCAATAAAGAAAACAGCCATTGGAAAGCAGAAAATCAGGTAATTTATACTTCTCTTAACTAGCTTTATATATTAAAAAAATTGAAAACTGAATCGTGGAGTCTGTGAACCAAGATAGTTCTTGAAGAATTCATCTTTCATCAAATTAAAATTAAATTTTGATTGTTAATTACCAAATATAGGCACAGAAATTTGAAAATGGCTCTACGTTAGATTCTTTATTTTAGTTTCTTTCTAATGATATGTAACACCTGTTGATAATTTAATAAAACGCTCCAGCTCTACTAGTTGAAACATAGAAAAATATTCCGGAAAAGGATGGTTTCTTTTTCTTAGACTAAGGGATCATATTTTACTGCTGCTTAGAATTTTCAAAACACTCGTCTGAACAGAACAACAATTTTTCGGAAAAATAATGAACTTTTAACTTTTTATATCTTAGAACCGTCAGACTGAATTACATTATATTTTACAAGTATAATTTTTATTAAACTTCAACAATTTAAAAGTTATATTTTTCTAATTCCACAATTTTCGTTACACTGAACTCGGAGAAATTGAATAATAACCTGAATTTATTTTGTTTTCCCAAAGTTGCATCATTTTCGGCACTAAGATCGTTACAAATGTTGAATGTTAATAAAAAAGTGATAATTAGTTTAATTTAAAAAAAAAATTATATGATGAACTTTAGAAATAAATTTTAAACACAAGAACTCAGTTTTCTAGGATAACGTTAAAATCTAGCACAAGTACATTTTTATGAAATTAAACATTTATAATTACTTATAAATTTATAAAAAGAATACACATTTTTATTTAATAGTTACAAATCTAATAGCTTTTAAATTTACCTTTACCTTTAGATATATTAAATATATATGTAGTAAATACCGTTTATATTACAAATCGAAAAATTTAAAGAAATTAATTAAAAAATTTATAAGAACTTTGGAATAATTATAGTTTTATAGTGAGTGCCCATGAATCCTTCGATGAAAAATAAATGTCTATTTGTTATTATTATTTCAAGCTATTCTTAAATTCTTTTATTCAAAAAAAGTTGAAAATGCATGTTTGAAATTAACATTTTGTCACATAGAAATATAAAAAGTATATTAAATTTCTGATATTAGAGTTTTTGCATAACATATTTTTATCGTCCGATATTTTCTCCCTAGCGCGCATGCTCATAGGAAACATTATTACCGATGCGCATGCGTAATTTCCCATGAGCATGGAAGAAAAAATATCGGACGATAAAAAATACGGTATGCAAAAACTTTTAATATCAGTCATGATTCAAACCTTTTTAGAAAAAAAGTTGTATATATAAAATTTTAATATAAGCAAGAATTTTTTTTTTTTTTGCAAATGTTTTAATGGGTTAATATTGTTTATTGTTGCATAGTTACTGACGGATATTAAAAACAGAAGCAAAATTCTTTTAAAATAATAAATCACTTTTTATATTTTAATAATTTGCTCTTTGATATTTTACTTGAAAAATTCGGACAACTTATAGTTCAAAATTTCGAACTTTTCTAGTGTCTTGTAATCAACTTGTGCAACAGAAAGTTTGATTTTTAAGATATCTTATTGCTTTTTCAAAATGTTAATGAAAATAAATATATGCTAATTTGGAATGTCTAATTAAATAAACGCCTACGTATACCCCATGGAGACAAGAATAATATTGAACAAAAGAAACAAGATTTAAAATTTAGCGTCAGTATCGCTGTATATAAAATGTGATAATAATGATCTAAGTAATAATAATAATAATAATGATAATCTAATAATAATCATATTATGATTTTATTTTTAACCAATTATCAAGGGAATTTGATGCTTAATAAAGCATCAATATTATTATATTATGCTTTATTAATTTTATAAATATTTATCTAACTTTCTTTATATTTCTAAAAACTTTCAGTATGAGAGAACAGAGAATAAAAAAAAAACTAACCTTTCAAACAACCCTCAACAATATCTGAATTCTTTTTATTAAATATGTCATAACTATGCAATATTTGGGAGAAAATATCAAATATTTATAATTATAACGATTATTCTTATATTTAATAAATATGATCAATATTCATGCAATTTTTTTTTATTACAGATAAGGGATAGTTACTTTAGAGCAAAAGAAGAAAAATGATTTATGGCATTTTATTTGTGTTGTCTTTTAACTAATTCTGTTTTTAACTGTGTACTGTAATATTTCTAGTTTCAGTTTAATAAAGCTTTAAAAAAAATATTGTTAAGTTATTTTTTGAAAGCCTTCCTTTGAAATTAAATGTGACCCGCATTTGACAAAACGCTATTCACGTCTATTATGAGACTATTCTATCCTTTCATTCCTTAGTGATCAAAATGTTTTCTTACAAACTGAACATCGCCTTCAATAGCATTCATCATCATCATAGTGGTGCAATAGCCCATGGTTCTGCTAAGACCGTCTGCCTACTGGCAGATTTCTAGACAAGAGATGTTTTGTTTGTACGGGGTAGGGTTGTCAGCCCTACGCACAACGCTCAACAGTCATATTAGTTCGAGACGTACGGTTTAAAATGAATTCTAAACCATTACAAACATCCACGGCACCATCGAGACTCAAACCCGAAACCTGTGTCACCAAGCGCTAGTCACTAGGTCAGCAGGCTCCTTCAATAGCATTCCTATCTTAAAATTAGTGGCCTGATGACAAATTGGCTAGCGCTCTGGCCTTTGGAACCACAGACTCCAGGTTCAAATCCTAGCGGTGGCATGGATGTTTGTGAGTGGTTCGGAATCCCCCGTTAAACTGTCTAATTAGCCTAAAGGGCACAAAAAAAAATTACCGTAGAGCTACAAACCAAACCAAATCTTAAAATTACAAAAAATTAATTTTCATTAAAAAAAAATAAAAGAAAAAAACTGTGAAATTATTTGTTTGAAAAGAAGTTCTATAATTTTTATTTTCCCAGTAAAAATACACTCATGTCCATAAATTAAAGATAATTCAGAATCACACAGAAATTGAACTCTAAAATAAAAATTTCACCTGTAGAATTATCACACACATCTTGAAGAAGAATATGTAAATTACAGGAAACCACCAGATGGCGCGGATAGTACGTCACAATGACAAGAGTGTAGAGAGAGGGGTATATAAGGAATGGTGGCAAAGAAATAAAATTGTTCACAAGCGCTTTAAAAGCCTTTCAGTGCAATAACCGCATAGTTATGGCACAAAGGAAGCATTTGGATGATTTTTTACGTGGTAGAATTATCGGACGACTGGAATGTGGACGTACCCAGCTGGAAGTATCCGAGGAACTTGGAATCGCCCAGAGTGTCATCTCAGGCTTTGGCAACGATTCCAAGATGATGGTAATGTGAGAGTAGATGTTACAGCACAGGTATCGCCCCCGAGTTACAACGCCGAATGAGGACCGGTATTTAGCAGTTACTGCCAAAAGAAACAGACGGAGCACAGCATCAGACCTGTCTCGTCAGCCCTCTTCAGCTACCGGTACGACAGTTTCAAGGCAGACCGTGTACAGACACTTAGGACACATTGGTCTATATGCTCGTAGGCCTGTCAGATGTGTTCCACTTACCGCAACTCACTGTAGCCTGCGATTAACCTGGAGTAGAGAGCATGCATTGTGGACACCGCAACAGTGGTCTTGTGTGATGTTTTCCGACGAGTCCAGGTTTGGTTTGCAGTCTGATTCTCGCCGGACTTTCATATGGAGAGCGCCAGGTACCTGTTACCACCAAGAGAACACCATTGAACGACACCGTTACGATGATGCAGGATGGCTCGTTTGGGGAGGAATTATTCTTGGTTCCAGAACTGACCTGCATGTTCAGAGTGTAACGATGACAGGCCACATCTATCGGAATGTCATTCTGGAACAACATGTACGTTTGTTTCGGGGCGCCATGGGTGCAGAATTTCTGTTTATGGAGGACAACGCCCGTCCTCACCGTGCAAACATTGTAGACGAATGCCTTCAATTGGAGGATATCACCCGTATGGATTGGCCAGCATACTCACCGGACTTGAATCCAATAGAGCATGTGTGGGATATGCTTGGCCGACGAATTGCAGCCCGTCAACCCCTCCCACCTGTCAACCGGAACTTCGGAGGGCATTGCTTGATGAGTGGTGTAATATTCCCCAAGATCAGATTGATAATTTGATACTCAGCATGCCTAGGCATTGTAAGGCCGGTATTGCATCGTCAGGGGAGACATACTCCATATTAACCATCATACTAACCATGTTATACTGTTTTTTGTAAATAGGTTCTTTTTTGAAATTTGCTCCAGGGAATAAAAATCGCAATTTTTTATTAATTATGTCAAACATATAGCATCTTTTTTTTGCTCTTTACCTTTTGTTTAATACATAGACTTTACAAATAAGTCAAATTTGTTTTGCTTCTGTCTCTTTCTTTGCCTGAACTTCATTATCCTTAATTTATAGACATGAGTGTAAAATATGAAGCCCAACAAACTTTAGCATTAATAATGACAGAACTAAAGAACTATACGTTTTCCCTCATTTATTTAAAAATGTGATGTTTGTGAACTTTATCTGAATACGTTTCAAAACGAATCTGGCTTAATCAAGCGCATGATCATGTTATAACAAATAAGATAATATAAGTTATAAAATAAGATAGAATATTTTTAAATATGTTTGCTCTGCTTTTTCAATGTACTGTTAATCAAAATAAAGCCTTGCCCTATTTTATTTTATTGCAATAGCAAACCATTAATTCAAATAAATTCAAACAGAATCAAGTAGAATTCAAATATTCTAGTTCAAATAGAATTCCAATTCTGTTATCGTTTTTGTCTAGTCAAAACATACAAAATTGTGATAAGAAATTATTTCAAGTACTTATTTCTTAATCTCTAGTTTTTATCATAAATATTTTTAGGATTTCATAAAATTCTATATAATCTGCTTTTGTCATTAAAATCGCATTTGCATATCTGATTTAATTTGCATCTATCGTTTCACACAGTATATTAAACTTTAAATAGATAATTTATATCAATTTCTATAGTTACGAATGATTCTCTTAAAATTTGAAAACAATTCCGCAATTATTCCCCATGTATTGCATCCCCATATATTCAACTCAGTAACTAATATTTTATATTATTAACTAAGAAACTAATATTTTATTATACGCATTTTTTTAATACGTATAATAAAATTTACTAATATTGTATTATAACAATTTTGAAATAATTATTTTATACTTCCTTGCGTACATGCATACTTTACGTAGCACTTTTAAGACTTACGAAGAATATATCATTTTATTATTGATATTAAATCTGAATTTGTAAATTAACTCAGATTTAATTGAGTGTCTTTATTAAAAAGCCTTCTTATAATTTACTAGTACAGTTTTCATTACTGAGTTAATATCGACTAAGCTCACCTCGAATAAGCAAAAAACTCGGTTTTGCATAAATCGTCATAAATAAGGAAATGAAATATAAATTTACCTATAATATATTAATTTTAGGTTACTACATGCTACGTAATTACATTCCTTATGATGTATATTTCCAATGCTTTCATAAGAATGAGGAGTGAAATTGATTTGAAGTTCATATTTTTGTGAATGTATGTGAATATGTGTGTGAAATGATAAATATCAATAATGAAGTTTGAGCAAAAATATTGCATCCAAAGTGTTACAGTATTTAACGTTTAGGAAATACAAATAGATAGACAAACATACAAATCTCTTGGTTTGAGAAGTTTCATGGAATTTTGCTAACTATTGACATGCAATTAGAATACTTTTATGTAAATTTAAAAAAAAAAAATGTTTACAGTGTTCTACAGTTGATATTATATACTAACTTTTTTTTTTTTTAATTTACAAAACTGAACATAATTATAATATATGAGTTACTTAATCAATATTAATCAATTTTTTAAAAATATTAGTCCTAGAATAGAACTAAAATTAAATAGAAGGTTAACATTCGTAACGTTATATAACTAAAGTAACTTTACAGCCCACTCTATTTCTAATGTTTTCTATTATTCTATATTTCTAGTATTCAAAATCTATATTCTTTCAAAAGAATTATATGCATGTACACATATTTGGTAACATTCGTCTTTTTGCAAATCAAATTAATCTTTTTGCAAAAACAAATTAACCTCCTCAAAATTAGGACATGGATCTTGAGGACAGTCACAACAACGAACAGTATAATAGTATAACAGTTTTACAAGTATATAAAAAATTGTGGATTATGTAAGCTGCGTCTTCCACAAAAGACATACGTTTGGTGGTTTTTTAAGAAAAACAGAAAATTCATTGAGTTTAGACATGATATTACATGCGCATAACATATACGAAGACCTATAATCAGTGTAATCATCATTGAGAGTTAACAGAATTTTGAGTCAGACAATTTATAAAAGTTTGCAATTTGTCTATTGAGTTTTGAGTATTTTTAGGTTTTTGAGCCAGCAAATGATACCAGCATTAAATTTGAAATGATGGAGACAGACTTTTTCACGATAAAAACGTAACATCACTGATTAAGGGTTGTGGCTGATTCCTATTGACTAACACAGGTAAAGTGGATGCTAGGCGACCCGGCAGAGCAGCAGCAAAGCTGACATTGGGGTTAACTTGCCAGGAAGAAGATACAGACTAACAGTTTTTGATTGTTGATAATTTCAGCAGTATTTGGACAAGGCTTAAGAAATCTTAACATCCTTGATCAGACACTTAAGTGACTAGTGTCTCCACAATTAATGCAAGCAAGTTGACTAGTTTTTCTGTGGCAGTGTGTTTAGTACAATCCTTGAGATAGTGCTTCTCACCACATTTCAGACATCTGGGTTTGGAACCAGAGAGTTCGAAAAACTGTGGTGAAAAAATAAATACATCGTGAATATTTGGTATCCATGAGTCGCTTGTTAAATTGTTTAATCTTTTATGCTGAGGTATAGAAGTTTATTTAGCTTAAAAATATCGAGAAATAAATTACCACATAGAAAGTGGTGTTTAGTGTTTATTTTGATAAGTTGATTATCTTAACATTATTAAAGCCTTTAAGAGCCAGGTCTTGTGTAATTTCGTCAGTGTTAGGTACTAAGAGGGGAGACCTTTAAGGTCAACCTTAACAGGTCTCTCAAATTTTGGAGTGATAATGAAGAATTCAATATTGTTTTATGATACTTAGCATCAGTAAGGAACATTTTAAGCATTTACTCCGCAAGTGTAATTCGCACAAATAAAGAGCTCGTCAAATTTCTTTAGAACCTCGGTTAGATTCGTCATAGAACAAACTACATATAATTGGAGAAAACTTAAGAGGTGAGGGGAAGCCTCAACTTTACCTTCAGCCAGTGTGAATTTTGTAGCGTTACGCTTAGGTGGATAGGTAAAACCTTCATAAGGTAAGGTTATTAGAATTAGTCATTAAATAGGCAGTATTTATTTTAAATTTTTTAGATTTTTATCTATGAGTGCCACAATTTTATATTGGACTTGCCAATAAAGCTTTCTTTTGCCGTATATACTTGCAGCATTCTTCAAGGTCAGATAGTGATCATCAAGATGAGTGCACTTTTTATCAATGTTGGAAATGATAAAATCTGATAAATGGAAGTCTTAACATTCATTCTTTAAATTTCAAAAAATAGTCAACTCATGACGTACAAGCATACAAGTCCGAGGCAAACTGCGACTGTTTGCCTCCAATGCTATCGCACAATAAGAATGATCACGAATCTAATCTTTAGCTATTTTCATACGATACAGTTACTAGTTGCTGTATAAAAACCAGACATAGATAAAAAATGTACATACCAGACATAGATAAAAAAATGTAAAATGTACATAGCACAAAATGTATATACCAGACATAGATAAAAAAATGTATAATGTACATAGTACAAAATGTACTGTACATAAAAAATACAAAAATGTACAAATGAAACAGCAAACAAACAAAAATAAAAACCACTAAACTGTCAAACATTTAATGAAAACGCAGAAAATAATCAAAAACATTCTTCCGCTTTCAAATTCTTATTGATAAAAATAAATCAACTTCTATAAGAAAAAAGTAAATTTGTATTTCTGCAGAATTTAAATTTCTAATTTTGAAAGGAGAAAAAAAATTCTCCTAAAATATCTTTTAAAAAGAAAAGAAATATATATTTCTTTAAAATAGTCGTACCAAAAAATATATTCTATCATAGAATGATGTAGAACTTTTACAAGTATGTATTATCTAATTTATTGAATCAATGCAAAAATGTCAAGCAGTAGAGGTCAATAACCTTTTAAAAATTGCATTGTTCTGGAAGTATTTTCTGTATTCTTTCAAGAACAATAAAAAAAAATAGAACAATCAAAAAAGTGCAAAATTTATGATTTCTGTAAAACTATCAATAAGTATGCAATTCGAAAATATATGCGTATAAATCGTGATATACTTTATAGATGATTTACCATTAATATTCAAAGTGACACAGATAAAAAATAATTTAAAATTTATTTTGAGTATAAATTTACAAAAACAGAAAAAGTGAAAGGATTTAAATATTTTCCTCGTCCTTTTTTTTTTTAAAGAGATATGTATTCTAAATATATTTTTCAATAAATAAAAAAATATTGCAGGATAATTTCTTCTCTATATTTCACTTCGGACATGATCTCTACATTTTTTTCTTCTTGTGTTTTTCCTTTTGCAACATCGAATAAATACAACTAATTATTTTTTTTTTTTTTTTATAAAATATTCAGTAATCAGTAGTAATAATACACGAGGGAGGATGGAATATTTTTGAATAATATTGGGAGTAAAGTTAAATAAAAATTCTTCCTTTTTTTTTTTTATTTATTTTTGCACGATAAAACATTTTTTTTTTTCTTTCTAATGCAGCTGGCAAACACTTAGACAACGGTCTTGGATGCCTTGAGGCAAAAAGCGCTACTTGAACGTTACTCACTTTGCATTTCCCAGAGGGGCGCGTGTAACTTTGAAGATAAGCCACGGACGCGGAGAAGCAACAATGCCCCCAACGCTTCTACGATCCCTATTAGGACCGGGACCTACGGTTTAAAGTGGATTCGAACAACTACAAACACCCATGACACCACCAGGGCTCAAACCCCGAAACCTGTGGCACCAAGCGCCAGAGCGCTAGTCACTCGGCTATTCAGGCCCACGATAAAACATAAAAAATATAGAATGTTTTCGGCGCGACCTTTATGCAGTTACGATTGCCCAAATAGATTAAAAATATGAAATAATCCTTGAAGCCTTAAGGCAAGGTCATATAATTTAAAGAACATTTATCTCTTAGATTTTTTCTTAATTTTTATAATCTTCGTTGTTATTATTTTTATTTGCCTCAATAAACTTTAATCTCGATTCATGACCAGTTGTAATGCACACAGGTTAGCGTTCACACAAAAAAATAAAAATGAGAGAATCGGTAGAGATTGTGACCACAATGAATGGTATCCCGTATCAATAATTGGATCGTTTTTTTTTTTCAGTGCTATGTAAATGCAAGACAGTTAACTCACAAATCCCTCTGGAATGGAATAGTTTCTCCTATTCATGAGAACACTATTGGTAAAAAATGCTATAGTTCCACAAGATTCCTGTTTTTGTAAGCTGTTAAAATTTAAGCAATATGAAATATATTTGATTAGAGTTGTCAGTAAATCATATAAAAATAATACATGAATGAATTAATTTATAAATAAGGATAATTATTGTTACAAATTAATTATTACTTTTACTTGCTTACTTTGATTGCTCTTAAGCTTTGCTTTATTGGTAAATTACTTCAATACAGAAATGGAATAGTTTTTTAAAATTAACCGATAAAGTAATATTTAAGAAAAATTTATATATATTAGTTTTTAAATTGCTTTGATTTTTAAAATTTAAATTATATATATAATTTAAATTTTAAAATTCAAACAAGTTTTACACATCTCCATGATAAAACCACAATAAAAATTAGAAACAATAAAAAAAAAGTGATCATTAACATTTAATAAAAGTGAATACGACTTGATAATAAATTAACAAGTTCAGTTGCAATCATTTTACGAAACATTTTGATAAATTATCTATGCAAGTTACACAATGCGCATTTTCTTTTCAAGGTGAAACATGAACTACACATCGCAGTGAACATATTCTAGTGAAAGCGATTGCTAGTATCAAAATTTACGCAGTCACTACGCGTGTTTTATTTCCAACAGCAATTGTGATTTTCTTTCTCTGATTGACAATACCAGTTTTGGAAAAGGGGGAGAGGGGAAAGAACAGATAACAAATAAATTAAGAAGAGTGGGTAGCAAGCGCCAGCCATTCCTATCTCTTCTATTTTCTGTAGTGAGAATATTCCATAAACAGTCCAAACACCCGAAGTGTCAACACAAGTAATCCGTAATAGTTGAGGGGGGAAAAAAATTCATCGATTCTTGCAACTTCGATTGGAAAAAAAGTTTTTATTTGCACTTGAAAAATAAAAAAAATATTAGAACATAACTCGCGATTGATCAAGCATTATTTATTCTTCAATTAATGTAAAATAAATATATTATGATTTAAGAAAGAGTGAAAAGTGAAAGTGGAAATAAAATTAGCTTTCCTGACCAATCAGAATGCAGACAAAAGGAAAGTGTGGACCACGCCATAACCCATTTATGGTTTTTGTTTGGAGAACTAGGGGCCTCGTCGCGGTAGCACCTAAACGCGGCTGGCAAAGAACGTTTGACGGGTCACAGTTTGTTTGGAAATTTGACCTCTCCGTATTTATCGTTCTTAGATGATGTGTTTTATTACCTTGATGCAGCTGGAGAAAGTATATCCGTATCGTGCCGTTCCGACACTAAAAAATTGGTTGATTTGGCTAGTAATGGGGATACCAATGCTTTGCAAAAGTTAAGTGAAATTACAGATTTTATTTTTGCTACAGTTTGTATAGCACCTCTATCACTGTAATTTAGACGGCAAATGCGGAAAAATTCGAAATTGTAAAGTTGGCTAAACCACATACAAAATGATGATTGGATTGATTATATGTAAAGGTGCGCTCTATATTTTCCAGCACTTTTGCTGTCATGGTATACAGGAGCCATTTAAAGCTGAAATTCTTTCTCTGTGTAACAATGACCAGAAATAAATTTCTGTTTTGCAGATCGTGCGGTAGAGGCTTTCTGCAATAGAGATTGTGTAAATTTTGCTCTTGTAAAAGTGGATGTCTCACTTAAAGGTATTTAAAAGATAATTCGTTTGGGTCTCCTAAATTAACTAGAAGCTATATTACATAAAGTTATATTCATACAGTTCAGATTTCTGCATTTGAGGTTCTGTAAATTGGAACGCAGTATTCTTAAATATTGTTGCCTATACTTTGGAGTATTTGTTGAAAATAAAAATTAACATATACTAATATAATCAGTTTTTGTCCTTCATTTATGTTCCAAACAATAAAGTTGTCCATAAATATTGAATTATATGTAAATATATGTCGAAAAAATTCATTTTCTGTTTTTATCTATCAAGCCAAAAAGAATAAACAAAGATCTTGCTAATTTTTTAACACTGACAAAGTTTAAACATATTTTTAAAATAGGCAATCTATGAAAATTTTGAACTCAAATTAAAATAAGAATTTAGAAATGTATTAAAATTTGTGTTTTTATTATTTAATGCCTATGTATTTCTGTAATGATGTATTGTTCACTTTTGTGTGTGTACCCTTGCTACTTTAAATATAAATATAATTTCAATATGTGGAATTTCACAATGATAATGAATAGTAAGAAATTCTTCTATATTTCAAATTTTTTTTTTTCCCCAGTTTTTGATGCTAGTGGTAAAGCTTCCAGTGGAATTCTTGAAGGTGCTGTGTATTTCATTGGGTTTTACTCAGAATGTGTAAACACTGTAGTCAAATCAAAAGATATTACATTGCAGTCAAAATATTGCTTGATCAACTTCAATGTTTCAAGTTCTTCTCATCAAAGGTTGATTAATTTTTGAAGTATTTAATTTCCTTTTTTTCCCATATTAATTTATTTTTAAAATTTTTATTTTTTTCTTACTATAGCATGTAGTTAGTATTAATTAAATTAAATTAAAGCATGTTTATTATATATAAAAGGAATTATAACTATAATGATAAGATTATTCACTTTATAATTTGACATAATTTAAAGCTTTTTAAATGTTTAGAAACTGCATAATTTTAATTTTCTTTGCTTTAAAATTTGTTTGTATAAGTATACAATCCTTCATGAACATTAATACCTAAGACATTTTATTAAATTTAATTACATGTAATCTATTATTAATATTAGTTTCATATTTATAGAATAAAAATACATTTTCTTATAATATAAGATAATAATAAGCAATTTCTTATAGGTATGTATAGTAAGAATGTTACCTTTTTTTAATACTCTATGCATGATCATTTGCTTTTATTAAAATATTTGCTAAAAACAAATTTATTATTCTTTATTATAGGAACTCCCTCGAGCATCATGGCTTGTTTTGACAAAGAGTGCCCAGCCACCTACTATTGGCATTTGTATACCTGAATCATGTTCTACTGAAGATCTCCAATCTGCAACTAATGCAAGTAAGTAACATGAAATTTTTCATTAATTTATTTTTTATTTATTTTTTTTTTTTTGCAAAAACTTTTTTATTATGTTAAATTTTATATCAAAAAATGCCCTTTTAAACAAGGGAAGATTAAAATATCTACAATTTTATTTATCATCTGTATTTTTTTATTATTATTATTTAAATACAAATAGTTAAGCATTTTCTAATAGTTTTTTGCTTTTGAATATTTGATAATTAATTCATTGTTATTAACACAAGTTAAATTGAAGGAAAATATTAAAAAAGTAGTTTATCACTACGAAAGTAAAATAAAATTTAAAAATTGAAATTTTTCTTTCGAGTTTTTATTTTATCATATTACTTTTAAATTAAATATAAATTTTAAGTAAGTTAAAACTATAATAATAAAGAAAACTATTATTGCATTCAATCAAAGATTTTTTAATCATTTTTCTCAATTTTTTTTTTTTTTTTTTATTATTGATCTATTTTAAGCAGATAAAAATCATTATGTAAAAATGCATAAATTACACACTCTCAAAGCTTAATTCATTATTGAAATGAAATAGATTGACTCTTGTTTTATTTTTCTATGTAATAAGCATTGAATTTGCATAGAATATAATAAATATTTTAAAATAGTGGAAAATTGTTAATCAAATATTTATCATATTAAAAACTGATATTTCTGTTTTGATTGTTTTAAATAACTTTTTTCTTGTTCTCCTTTTTTATAATAATTTAGGTTTGCATAACAATTTGGAAGATATTGGGGGCAATGTAGTTGTTTGTCACACAGATCAAACTGGGTTGTTTCATGATCCTGGAGCTGTTATTACTTTGTAAGTTACAGTTTAAAACACCATATCTTTTATTCAGAAACTGTTAATTTTCTCTGAGACATAACATGCATAGTGTAACTAAATTATTTGTACATGTTAGTAAATAGACATTCTTTTTATTTTTAATATCAAATGATTTGCTTTGGGAAAAAAATTAGATTGAAAAGTGCTTTAAAAATAAAATGTTTATTTGCAGAAAAAGAAAGTTGTATTAAAAATTTAAAAAATGCTATTTTATACAATTTGTTTTTATGCGTGTGGAAAAAAAAAAAAGATATAAAATCAAAAAGATTAATGTTTTTAATTTTACCATATCCATTTTAATCATAATGATTTAAACTATTTCTGATATTTGTTTATTAATATCTTCATTATAGGTGCATCTTCTTGTTATTCTTCATAACTGCTGTTATTGCTACGGTTTATGATTTTGTAAATGAAAGAAGAAAATGCCAGGAAAGAATTCCTATAATCAAAGAAAATGCTATAAGTATATCTATGACTGAATTGTGTGAAAAGGAAGATTCCAAACCAAAAGTAATATATTTTCTCCATCTTTTTCTTTTTATAGGAGATATTTTAATATTAAACTAATAATAATCATAGGTATATTTGTATAATATAATGCATGAAATAAAAGGTTATTTTTTGTTGTTGTTGTTATCACGGTTTAACCATATCTCTATGAAACACATGGCAGAAACAGAAAGGTTCTATTAAAATGCAATTTGTTTCTCGATGGAAATCTAAAATAAAACAATAAATCTTAAACAACACTTTCTTACTAAAAAGAAAAAAATAATGTTCATAAAAAAAAAAATAGCTTAATTTAAAATGCTATTTTTAAATAATAGCAATAAAAATTACATCTAATAAAAAAAAAAAAATTTAATTGCAAAATTTTTTAACAATAGTGATGTTAAAAACTACAACTAGAAAGCAAAATAAACTAAACTTTTAGAAAGCAAAATAAACTGAATTTGACTGTGTTTTTTATTGCAGCACCAGGTCTGGTTGTTAGCTGTCTTCTTGCATTTTCTTTCAAGAGTAATGCCAGTAAAATCTTCACTGTAGGCAAAGGAGATGGCATAAAAGCCATTCATGGACTGAAATTCCTGAGCATGGCTCTTATCATTCTAGGGCATACGTTCTCCTTTGCTACACAATACCTTTATTTCTGTAAATATTTCTTTGACATTATATTGATGTATTAAAACATTATTGTATATAGTATTGAATATTAAAAAAATATGCATCGTTCTATATATTTTCTTGAAATTCTTAATTATTTAAATTTATATTATTTATCATTTTTAATAGACTTATAATTTTTTATGTCCAAGGTAAGGTATTAGCTACTTTTTAAAGTTTACTTTGCATAATTTTTTCAAAGTAAAATTAAAAATTAGTTGTGAGAAATTGCATATATATTTTTATATATATATATATATATATATATATATATATTTGTAATATGCTAAGGCAGAATTTTATTTAATTTAATAATGAACTTTTTTTCCTTTAGTTTAATTTAATGCAAATATATCATGAGTTAAAATTAAAAAAATTACATAGGTTATTTTTGTGTATAATATGAAATCTTTTATATCTTTAAGTATCAAACTGTCTATTTTTAGTTTGTGATTGCTAAATAATACTTAGTAATCATTACTTAGGTTGCATTATGTTATTTTCTGTTTAGTAAATCCTGGATCAATGCAGCAGGCACCCAAAGATTTTCTTTCTCAATTCTTGGCTAATGGCACTCTTGCGGTAGATACTTTCTACTTGATAAGGTATTTTTAAAATTTATACTTATTTTTCACTACTTTGAAATATATAATTATTAATAACATTTTAGGAGAATATAATAATTTCTGATAAATAAAACTTTTTTTTTCTAGTGGGATACTTGTGGCTTTTGTTACTCTTAAAGGATTGGAAAAATTAAATGGAAAACTTCCTATCATTTATTTTTATTTTCATAGATACTTCAGGTAATCTAATATAAATGTATGAATTCGAATATTTTATTTAAAAAAATTATATTTATGATAAAGTATGCTCAAATATAATAAATTGAAATTTGTTAATGGGTTTTAGTTTAACTTGGAAAGTAATTAGAATTTTTTTAAATATTTACTATTTTTGCTTTTGTTTGAATTTTTTTTTTACATTAGTGGGTAAATTTATATATTTTCTAAGCTCTTAAAAATTTTGTCATCTAAACAAAGTAAATCTGATTATTCTACACCTAATTAGAAAAGGAAAACAATATCTTTGGAGTGTAAACTTAACAAGAATCAGAAAAGTTTCAGAAAAATGCACAACATTTTTTAAAGATCATGTTATTATTACTGGAGTTGGAAACATTGAAATTGTATTATGAAAATCAATAAATAAAAAATTGTCCAGTCAATCAAAACATTGTGTTATCAAGCTAAAATGATTTTGAAGGGTTGAAAGAAGGTGGGAGGCAGCTGAAATTAAAAATTTTGTTGCCTGTAATGGTTGGTTCAATTGATTTAAAACTCGATGTAATTTTCATAGCATCCCAGAGAGTGGAGAGGTGACAAGTACTGATAAACAGATGTATCTTCTTAAGACTAACAGTGTTGGTTGGCAGGAATGCAACTAGTGATTGCAAGTGAAAACCTTTCTTAAATTATCACTCTAAAAATCAAGAGCCTTAAAAACATATTTAAAATTAGCTTATCAATGATTTGTCAGGCCAAATAAAACAGCTTAGGTGATAGTTTTTTTTTTTTTTTTTTTTTTTTTTTTAAAGACTGGTTTGTTCACCACTTCATATCTGAAGTCAAATGTTAAGTCTGAACCTATTCCACTTAAACTGATGCTTATTATTGATAAAACAACCTGTCATTTTCTGCCACCCTGAGTGATTTCAACTCATGTGTGAAAATTGTGTTTTGCCTCAAACATGACCAGCTTGCTTCAAGCGATGAGCAAGGAAGTTATGCTACCTATTTCTGGTACTGCTATAGTGAATTTTGAAAAGACTGGAGTTTTTCACTTGAGTTGTATCATTTGTATAAACCTTGGAATGTTCTAAATGCCTGTTCTTAATAAAAAGGTTTTTTTATAAATTATGTTTAATAATTAATGTCGCCCCCCTGGCAACAATTTAAAATTCAAAGGCAATTGGAACAAAAATATGTATATTTATAATCTTTTCGGGTATTCTATATTAAGATCTTTCTTTATTGATAATTTTAGTAATGAAAAGAGCATCTATTTCATATCAGGGTTATTTTTAGATATAAGATAAAAATTAAAAATGATTTTGTATTCATGAAAATATAATGTAGTATGAAGAAAAGACTTATTATTAAACTAATTAAAATTTTCTTAGATTAACTCCATTATTCATGGCTGTGGTGATGTTTTGTGCTTTCCTACTACAATATGTGAGCACTGGTCCTAATTGGTTGCATAGTATTGAAATGTATGACAAATGGTGCAGACAAAATGGCTGGATCAATGCTTTGTATCTGCATAACTTCTTTTATACAGAAACCATGGTTAGTAGTTTTTAGGAATGTATTGTAAAAGAGATGCTCTAAAAGTAACTTCTGTGTATGATGAATTTTGAAAATTGTTTTAGGAGATATTTTTATTGAAAAAAATGTACAAAAAACATGTTTCTAAAACTATTAAAAAACAATTAAACATATTAAAAAAATTCAAACATATTAAAAAAAAATCTATTTTTAATTTAATAATTTTCAACCTTTCATTAGTTAATACCCCATGTAGTAATTAATATGGAATATACCATATACTCTAAAAATACACTTAAAATTTTGAAGGAAAATGTTCAATATATATGGCTAAGCAGTAGTTTATAAAGTATGCAAATTCATAATTTTGAAATTTATAAAATTCTAAATATTAATCTGATAGTCAAGATATCATTTAAAATTTCTAACTTCTCATAAAACAGTATACAGTAGTATATATATATTTTTAAAAGACTATAAATCCAAAAACTAAAGTAATTTTGGAAAAACTTAAATTTAGGTATTGAACAATACTGTGAAGGTTGTAGTACTGAACAAGTACAATAATAGTCAAATCTTTTGAAATATTCTTGAGATATTTAATTATTAAATAATAGTATTTGAACAATATTTTTATCATAAAAGAGTTAGATTTATATTTATTTATATATATATTAAAGAATATTTATTTATTTTTAGTGTTTAAGCCATACATGGTATTTAGCTACCGATATGCAGATGTACCTGGTTACACCTTTAATATTAATACCCTTATATAAGTAAGTAAATGTTTTGATCCATGCTTCTTTCGGCATATTTATTTAAAAAGATTAGGTATAATTTATGAGATTTTAAGCAACTTTTGTTTATTATTAAAATAATTACTTTAGCAGGATAAGTTTTCTTAATGTATTTTTTAATAAGACACATTATATGAAATAACTACAAGAGACTAACAAAGTGTTTAGTTTAAAAAGAAAGAGTCCTGCACTTACAATTAATGAGTTCCACTTTAAGCCGTAGGTCCCGGTCCTAATAGGATCGTAGAGCACTGCGGCGGCATTGTTACTCCGTGCCCCCTGGGTAATTCAAAGTGAGTAACATCGGTGCAGACCTTATGGCGAAGATCACAGTCTATTTGCCAGCTGCATTAGAAGAAAAAAATAAACAGTTAATGAGTTTATTAAGTTTCTTGTATCTAATCCACATATAGAAGCTGTTAGTACATTAAAGGCTGGTTTCTTTCTTTTTAAAAATTTTAATATATATACACACACGCAAAGAAAAATTTATATGATTGCATTGTGATTTTTCATTGTTAAAATAACTCAATTTCATTAAAGCATATATGAATGTTATTGTTTGCTTTTTACTGCTAAAAAAATTGTGGTTTTTATTTTTAACAATTCAATATTTAAACAAAGGTAAGTTGTGGATTAATTTATTAAAAATATTTCTAAAGCGGGGGGTGGCCAACCCAAATGATCTTGCGGGACGCATATAAAGTTATATATCCCCATATTAGATTTAGACCCACTGAGACATTTTTTAATGTGAAAAATTAAAACATAATGAGTTATTTTTGTGTTTACTATTATTCTTACATGTAAACATAGATAATATAATAATAATGATACTAAATGCACATTGTAAAGAAATATATAACTCTAAAAGTTAAATACAAAAAATATATAAATATAAAATCATTAAATAATATTTGGTTTACTAGTGTAAAATTTGTTTCTCCACTCTTTCACTCAGCTTTTGCAAATTGATCTCAATTTGGGGTTTTGTACTTTGCAATTGGTGTTGCATCCGCTTGTTTGAACGTGCTCGAAAAAAAAGAAAAAAAAACGATTTGCAGGTGCAAGTTGAACCAAAAGTGCCACCAACTTGAACTAAGAGTCTGGTTTGCTCTGCTATCAACAAACAACTGTGCATATCTAGGGATGCTCACTACATCACTTAAAGAGTAACATAGAATCTGTTATATTAGATGTTCCAAGTTGCGAGCGCACATATAGTTGTATATTCTGTAGTTCCCAGAATATAATTTAATCATTCTGCGAACTCATAAATAAAAAAGGCAATCTTTGTCATATATATATATTCGCAAGAATATTATTTTAAAATCAAAGTTAATTTTTGGTTATATGGATGCATACATAATATATTTTTTAATACATTGGTTTACACTACTTTGGCTATTATAAAATATATTTTCTCGAAGTGTGATAAATTTCATGAGCCAGAAAAAGATTCAAAGCAGGCCGCAGGTTGGCCACACTTGTTCTAAAGAATGCTTTTGAATTTCACCTGTCAAAGTAAATTTGTTTAGAATTAATTTGTTATTTTCATTTCAGAACAAAATAATTTGTTTAATATTGGATAAAAATATTGCAAATATATAAGTGTGAAAAAATATTAAATTTTTGTAAACATGAATTAACAAAATGAAGAGGTAATTTCAGTTTTTATGAAATTTATTTAAGTTTTTATAGCAATTTTTTTTTTTTTTTTCCATTTCCTTTGAATACATCACTTTCAGTGCATCATATTATTTTACAGAAGTATAAGGTATGGACTTATTTCCATGGGTACATTCCTTTTTGCAACCATTTTAACAACTGCTGTTATCACAGCTGTGAATCATTATCCAGCAATACCATATATAAGTAATATTGTGTAAGTTATTTTCTCTTGTATATTATGTACTTTTCTGTTTTTTTTTAATTTTATAAGGTATTAATAAAAATTTGGGAATATGCATAAATTTCCATTGTGAATGAAATGTTTTATTATTGTGATGAATATGATAGATAATTCTTCAATAAACTAATTTTAGGGAAAAAAATAAATAAAAGGATTTGTTTGATTATATAGTTTGTTTTGAAGGGAAAAGAAACATACAAATCTTACAATTTAGTCAAGCAATCAGTATTATTTTATGAAATATGCAAAACATGAACAATTATTTATGAATTTATTTATTTCATTAACCTAATTTCAAAAATATTTTTTGTTACTTTGAATTACAATGCACAATTATTAAATTTTATTAATGTGGTTTATAAAAAGTTATACTTAAAAATAAAAGTCAAAATTTCTAGTAAAAATGTGCCAAAAAATAATCAACTTCAGTTTTATATATATATTAATTACACTTTGAGAAAACAAACTTTACTATCTTGCATTTATAGAAGAATTATTTTTGTAAATCATTTGCTACTGAAGCAATATGAAGTACTTTTTTGAAAAGTAATTTTGGTTTTATGGTTGATTAATAAATTAAATATAATTTATTTTGTATATGAAAAAAATATATATAGAAAGGTAAGAAATAATTAGAATAATATAAATTTTGTAGAAAAATATAACAACATTTTGTTTTATTTGATGTGTTATATAAAAAAAATTTTTTTAATGTATTTAATGTTAGAAAAACATCTAATATTTATTTTACTGTTTTGTAATGTTCCTTAGAGTAGATATAAAAATTTTGTGTATATTTACCAATATTTTATTAACGTACATAATTAAATATCTTTTGAGATCAATAGAGGAAAACTTAAAATTTAATATTTAATGCTTATATAAATTTCATTTTACTAAAGGCCTTTAGATGTTGTGAATGCTTATTATAAGAATGTGTACATCAAGCCTTACTGCAGAATAGGACCTTACATCATAGGAATAGCTGTGGGGTACTTTTTATTGAATAATAAAGAACTTGTACTGAAAAAGGTAATTTATTATACTCACTTTTTGAAATTTTTCACAAACATTCAATATTTTTTTATTTATTAGTAAAATAATTGCCTTATTAACTGAATATTAATTTATTACTTTCTATCATGAGCAAGCAATGTATTCTTGTGTGCATAATTATTTGAAACCAATAACAAGAATTAAAAATTAATATGAACCATCATGTTCTAATACGAAACATAACTTTCATTATAATTGCATTCACATATATGAAAAGACAAATTTTATATTAAGATAAAAGTACAATAATTTATAGAATTATTATGAATGTATCTGAAATTAAAACAAAATTCATTGAAGATATCACCAAGCCTAATATTAAAAATTATGACAAGAAATAAATCTTTACTTTGCAATAAAAAATGAAACCATAAGATAATAAATAACAGTAATGATGAATCAATATACTATATTTATAATGGAGGCCTGGAATGCTGTAATAGCATATTCAGCTACTGAATAGGAAAAGGTTTGGTACAAAGCCTACAAACAAGGGATAAACCCATTTGAAACTGAAAATTCTCCTAAAGTCCATTACCAAGAATATACATAATAAATTGTGCTGAATTGAGAATGTAGAGATAGACCCAGATGTTGTCCCTGGAGATGTTCATTCCAAATTATAGTTAATAGATATTGTCTTTCAGTCACCACCATCTTTCATCAACAATGATAAATTATAAAGTGTTGAAATTCTTTATATTATATTTCAGTTTGTATGCATATTAAATTAGGTTTTTAATTAAATATTATAATTGCAAATATTTTTTGGCAAATTTTACAGTTATTTAATTTAAAATTATTTATCTCTTCGTTAAAAAAAAAAATTTCAATGATTTTCCTATATTTTAATAGTAATATATGTTTTGATTTCCAAATAGTTGAAGCATTTTATTTCATTTCATGATTTTAGAAAATAGTAGCATTGCTATGGTGCCTCTCTATTGGACTGGGATTGACTGTTATTTACTTGATGTGGCCAGCCAATCAAGGCATTCTCCCAAGCAATGCAGAAGCAGCAAGTTACAGTGCATTAGCTCGAACTGTGTGGGCTATTTGCTTAGGTTGGCTAATGATAGCGTGTTTTTATGGATATGGAGGTAATCTATGTGCCTATTCTTACATCTTATCTCATAACTAAAATCTGTTTAAATAGATTAAATAATTAATTAAATTTATTTTAAAAATAAAATATTCCAAAAAAATAAAATTAATTCCAATTAATAAAGCCAAACTTTAAACCTTAAATATCAGTAAACAATACTTCTAATAAACAAAAAAAAAAAAAATCGCATTTATAATTTTCTTATTATTATTAATGATGGCAGCAGCATTCACATTTGATTATAATAGAACTAAGATCACTTGAGTAATTTCACTGTATTTAAAAATATTCAAAAACAATATTGAAGTGACTTATTCAAAATTGATATCTTTCAGGTTTTGTCAATAGTATTTTATCCTGGTCTCCGTTCGTACCATTGAGTCGACTCACTTATTGTGCCTATCTCATACATCCTGTAGTCATGAATGTATATTATGGATCTACAGAATCAGCGGTCATGTTTTCACGCAGTTTTATTGTAAGTAATTATATCATATCAAATTATTATGTGAATAAATTATTTAAATGAGTGGTTTTCAAACCTTTCATTTCCCCATTCTTTGAAAAAAAGATGTCTCTGCTTTTGTCTGAACTATTATTTTGTATCATTAATTGTTGTGGAAATGTTCAGTTTATTTTTCAGAACATCGGTTTGCAATATATATGTATATAATTAGCTATATATGTATTAATGTTAATCTGTTTTTTAGTATAACTTTTTGTATTTGATAATAACCAAATAATAAAATTTCCGTTCATAGTTATGATATTATGTCAGAATCTTTAATTTCCAAATCTAAAATTAATAGTTCATTTCTAATCTTCAGTATTTATTTATTAGTTATTAAGTAATCGAGAGTAATAGATATTAAAAATTACAAAATTTTGAGTTGAACTAAAATCATTGCATATATGTTTTTCATTTACTTAAGGTATAGAAAATATATTGGTCCTACAGTTTCAGAAATTTTGTTGATTGATTGATCACTTTTAATATTAATTGAGAATCTTAAATTTAACATAAAGGGGGCAAACCTGATATTTGTGTCAAATATCAAGGCAAAACTAATCATGTTAACAAATATTACATAATTACAATCTTTAGTCAAATAAAAAATCTAACTCGGTAAGCACTTTTTTATAAGATTTTTTAACTTCAAATGGATTTAATTATTCAAATTTCACCCTTCAGCAAAATTGTCTTATGGTCTAATTGATATGTCTAAAAAAAAAAACAGAAAAGGACATATCAATTAGACCAGAAGACATTTCTTAAAAGTAAAAAATGTAGGATTTCAATAAAAATATTTTTCTTTATGAATGTTTATTTAAGATTCCATTCAAATGTAACATCTTACCTTTTAATACTATTGTGTTTGTTTCCAGCTCTACACATTTCTGGGAAACATATGCATCACTTTTATACTGTCAACATTCCTGTCAATGCTTTTTGAATCTCCGTTTGTGAATCTAGAGAAAGCCATACTTTCCAAGAAAGTCTCTTGATGAGTTCTTTTTATACATACTTCTCTTAAACTACTTAATGAACATTTTGCAACAAATTGCACTTTAATAATGCAATTTGTTTGTATTTTTTTATTATTATTTGTGATACATCTATTTAAAATCAAATACAGATTGCAAACAAGTAAAGAAATTGTTTTTGTGTGAGTTTTCGATTTTGAAAACGATTTTACTTTTTATTATTAATAAAAAAAATGTTACTGTTTCTGTTTTTGTATTCATTAACCATAAAGCATTTTATTTTTTATAAATAGAAAAAAATGCCACTTTATAAAACTAAATAATGTAAATAATTATATAATAGCAATGCAATAGATTATAATATACATGGTTTATAAAACAGAAAAAAAAAACAAAAGAACTAACATTAATTTTTACTAAGACAAATGCTGACTCTTTCTCAAGTTGATAGAAGTCATCAAAGATTATGTAACTTTGAAACAAAGTGGCAATTATATTCAAGAATCTTTCTACTTTTGTTAATGTCAAAATAAAAATAGTGCAATTTATTTATGTAAACTATGAAGGTGCAATATGGTAAAAATAATAGAATAAAATTATAAAAAAAAAATTTTTAAGTGATCTATTATGCGAGATTGCATGATTCATTTGGTCATGACTCCTGAATAGTTTGCACTTGCATAACACAAAAACCATTTTCACAAAACTGCTTTAGATTTTTCTCCCAAAAAACCCAAGATTCAAAAGTAATTTTTTTTTTTCATTAACATTAAGTGATACTTAATTTACTATTCTATAAAAATTCTTTTGAAAGAAATCTTGCGATATATTTTTAATATTTCTGATTAAATGAGAAGTGATTCATAGCTCTCTCTCTTTTACTGTTAACTTCAAAATGTAGAAAAAAAAATATATGCTTTTAATAGCTATGAGAAATCTTTCAATTCTAACTTTTCCTAAAAATCAATATATTATTATAAAATTCAAAAGATGAGAATGTTTTCTATATTCAAATTTCATTTATATCTCAATATAAATAATAAGTGATGGAACATTCATACAATAAGAAAATGTCTCTAATATAGGTGCTTGCTGGATAATGCCAAGAGTAGACATGCTTAAAATATATCGCAAATTTAATTCAAAAGATTCATAAACATGCTTTATGAGAACTATTAGTTAGAAATAAGAAATTAAACTATCATGCCTGTTATTTCTTAGTTGTTTATTTATATTTATCTAAGTATTAGATAAAAATTTGAAATGGTGAAATTAAGATTACAGAATGGAAGAAATACAATTTCTCACAATGCAAAATCTAAACTGATATTCAATGTCTAATGTTGAAATTTGATCCTGTTAATTATGATATTAGTCTATTTCTTACCTTATTTGAATGTCAGGTTCAAAAATACAGATATTGCAAAAAAAAAAAAAAAATTTTTTTTTGCTAGGGAAACTAGGGAAAATGAAGTTGCAAATGATTACGATTATATTAAAACTTCTAAAGGGGTTTCAAATGACTCCGGAAAAATTTATTTGTGAACCATAACAAAAATCCCAGAAATTACTTGGAGTGATTTTGCATACAAAGTTAAAAAATTATTTTACAAAATGGATATCGAGTTTGAAAGTAGATAATTTTAAACAACTGTTAAATTTAATAACTTACGATTAAATTAAGCGAAAAGGTTTCATCAGATGTAAGAGACCACATCATTGATGACTATAAATTTAAAAATAATGTAAAGTAAGAAGAGTGCTGGAAAAAGACTTACATTCCAAACCAAGAATTGGAGAAAACCTACAGGATTTAAACAAAATTATGACTTATTCTTTCAGTTCTAGGAACGAAGCAAATAATGGCACTAATTGGAGAACCAAGAATAACTCCAAACAATATCCTTCAGCAACAAACAACAAATAGAAGAAACCTTCAGACCACAACCACTTCCCTGATTTTTACTACTTATAGTATAACACAAATAATGAAAGAAGCAACACTAATTCTAAACATCTTAAGTTACGAAGAGGTTTCTTTTCACTTATTAGGTTTGGAAAATCAAACTCTGCTTATTGCCTCAGGATCTTTATTATTTTTATTTATATTCATTCTTTATTTCTTCTTAAGAGCAATTGAAATAAAGCAGTTTATACGAGCATAAGCACATCCCCAAGTCAAGCTAACATTTATTAGCTTCTATATATATATTAAAAAAGGCAGTTACAGTTAATCAACAAAATACAACAAACGATTCCATGTGTTATGCAAATACTCATGATGCATGTTGACTCGAATTTACTTTGATCTCGATATAAGTATCTCGTCTCGAATCCGACTGCCATCACAGCATAGGAACAAGGCACAGACATTTCAAGAGGCGTGAGACAGCATCCATAAAACTTTAAATCAACATAATCCCATTAATAGGTTAATTAATCTAAATCAGCCTCTCTGTTATCTTATTACTCGTGAGAGGCTGATCCTAATCATTCCTTGATGATTAATGTAATTTTCCTAAAACTCGCAGGAAAAAATTACAAATTTAAACTTTAAAACATAATTTTTATTAATATTCTGTTCATTAACCTGAAATTGAAAATATAATTTTATACTTATAACTTAATATGGTTGACATCTTAGAACACTCAGTTCATGAAAATTTCCATTTTACTTTTGACCATGTTTTGAAAAAATGTGTTTTATTTTACCATTAATATAATTTAAACTGAACCTTTCTTCCAAATACCAAGTTCTTAGGAAATGATATTTTATGTGAAATTTAGTTTGAGTTTTCTATTGGACAGTTTTAAAAAAATCAATTGTTACCAACTGTCCCAGTTTCAAGTGATGATTTTCCTTACTTTACTACTTTACAGCTTGTTTCATTTAGCACATTAAGATCCTGGATCATCCAAATTAATTCCTTTGCAGCTTCTGAAGTGATACATGTTCAAACTCTTAATCTGGATGTCTCTAGTTCTAGACTCTAGTGTGGATAGCTAACAATGCACTTCTGCTTGTTAGCCTTCCATAAAATGAGTGCATTAGCATTATTTATAAATAATATCATATCCGCCATGGAAATTGTATTATCATGATTAGCTAACTTGCATCACTATAAAAGTTTACTTGAAGTTTGTCAATTTGTGATAGTTCAAGTGTTTTTGTTTCTTGGTACAGCTAACATATCCCAACAAATCCTTTAAAAAAAGTTTTTTTCAGTGTAATATCTTTGGAGGAAAAGATTGGTATTGTGATAGAATGTTAACAGCATAAGAGAGCTTGGTCTGAAGTTCAGCTGCCACTATAAACTAAGAAACCGATTATATTTCTGTATGCAGCTCGTCCATTTGAACATATCTTCACTATTGCTTGCATAATTTGAAAAATATATCCTAAACATAGAGAGAGGCAATACATCAGAATTTTATATTTTTCTGAATCTCTATGATCTTTAAAATATAGCTATCATTTGTGAATATAACAGATGGCCGAAAGTTCATAGGCGGACAATATTGTATTTGGCGCTGCTAGTAATAAACATATGATTTTTAGTTAGCTCTAACCCTTCAAAAAGACTTGCGATGTGTATACCCCTGACAGCTGTTCAAATCTATTAGTCTGTGAGCAGCATTTTTTTTTTAGTTCACGTGCAGTCCACTGGCTGGCTGTTGATTGGACTCCGGTGAGAAAATGAAAGGAGGCAGTATTTTTGATATCCAAATATTCATTCACGATATGTCCAACACGTTCCTTTGATATCTTTAGAGTCTCAGCTACCAATCAACTTCACTTTACGGTTATCAGGAAATTATTTTGTGACTTTTGATGTTTTGTAACCGACTCTTTAGGAGTCCACACACGTAAATTACTACTTGGGTGCTCATTTCGCCTCGTTTAAATTTGGCAAACCACCGCTATGACGGTTTTCTGGTTGGTCAGAACCAATTTACTTATCAAGCCAGGCGGCTGTGACGGCTTTTCGCCCCTAAAAACGTAGCTTCACATTGTACGCACAGCATTCCGTACGCTAGAATTTGCCAAGAGCTAAACAAAGTTTGGCTCACTAAAAATGCTGCCAAACTCCATACCACTAATGATTGGCTTAACTATTAGGTATACATGTGT